>CAUYON010037932.1:0-27472 GCA_963573935.1 Arctocebus calabarensis | reverse complement strand
GCTGTGGCGGGCGCCTGTAGTCCCAGCTACCTGGGAGGCTGAGGCAAGAGAATCGCTTAAGCCTAAGAGCTGGAGGTTGCTGTGAGCAGTGTGACGCCATGGCACTCTACCCAGGGCGATAAAGTGAGACTCTGTCTCTACAAAAAAAAAAAATAAAAAAAATAAAAAATATTAAAATCAATTAAAAAATGCTTTTCTGTAGAGACAGGGTCTGTCTACATTGCCCACAGTGGTCTCAAACTCCTGGCTTTAAGCAGTTCTCCCACCCAGGCCTCCCAAAGTGCTGAGATTACAGGTATGAACCTCCAGACCTGAGGGGAACACACTCTTGTTTAAGGGGCATGACCTGATGGTAGAAGACACCACTTCCCCTCACATTCTCTTCTTCATTATTTTCTTTCTTCTACTGGCGTTCAACTTGCTCTGTTACTGTTATTATTATTATTATTTTAATTGAGACAGTCTTGCTCTGTCACCCAGGCTAGAGAGCCATGCTCTCAGCCTACATCACTACAACTTCAAACTCCTGGGCTCAAGCAATCATCCTGACTCAACCTCCTGAGTAGCTGAGATGTTAGGTGCACTCAACCACACCTGGCTAATATTTCTATTTTTAGTAGAGACAAGGTCTTGCTTGCTTTGCTCTGGCTGGTCTTGAACTCCTATGCTCAAGCTATCTTCCCATCTTGACCTCCCAGAGTGCTAGGATTACAGGCATGAGTCATCATGTCTGGCTTGTTACTGCTATTCTTGAGTTACATATTAACTTACTTATTTTCAGTCTTTCATGATTCTTAATTAAAATATTTACATCTACTACTTAAATTGTATCCTTAGTTCTTAATATGCAATAATATTTGCTTGTTTTTCCAATATTCCCAATACTTTAAAATTTTTAGTAATAATCTTATTTCAATTAGCATTTTTTTTTTTTGGCAGTTTTTTGGCCAGGGCTGGGTTTGAACCTGCCATCTCTGGTATACGGGGGGCCAGTGCCCTACACTTTGAGCCACAGGCACTGCCCACAATTAGCATTTTTTTATTTCTAAGATTTTAATTGGTTCTTTTTCTTATCTCCCTGTTTTATTTGTATTTGATTTTCAAAAAATATAATTTTTTATTTGATTTCATGAATATAATGTCCTTATTTCTCTGAAGATTATAAGTATAACTATTTTAACAACTTCATCAGAATGTCCTGTGTAAGTATCTAGAATCAATGTATTTTCTGACTTAACTTTGGAAGCTATTTTCTTTTTGAGTGTTATGCTTTTTATGTGGTTTGGAATTTTGGTTTTAAGCTAATCTTACACGGTTTACTTTTTCCACATAGCATTCTTTCTATGCTGACCCTTCTCTATCTAAAGAGTTTGCCGGGGTGGCGCCTGTGGCTCAAGGAGTAGGGCGCTGGTCATGTATGCCAAAGGTGGTGGGTTCAAACCCAGCCCCAGCCAAAAACCGCAATAAAAATAAATAAATAAATAAATAAAAATAAAGAGTTCGCCATTGCCTCCATCCCCCTCCACAAAGTCTGAATAGGCCTGCCCTGCCTTTTGACAATATTGGTGACATCTCAGGTACAGGCAGCAGCTGCCTCAGTCTGGGATTAAGAAGCAGTGGCATGTGTATCTACCACCCCACATAGGCAGTTATTTTATACACTGATCTGCCAGGCAGCAGTTTTCAATAAACTTCTTTCTTGGGTTAGAGAGCCCCAGTCTGAATGACCCCTGTCCCTGGCCTCACATCATTTGCTATCTTTCATTTTTGCATTTCTGTAGTTCAGTGACCAGTGACTTTGCTTTTTGCCTATTGTTTTCTGTTTTGTTCTTCTACTCTTGGTCAAGGGAGATGTGTATCCCAGTGGAGATGCTTGGAACAAAAAGATGTCTGGCTATGTGAGGCAGACATATTTGTGTTTATTAAAATCTGTTTCCTCTATTTCCAGTGCACTAAACTAGACTACATTTTAGGAATTGGAATTAGGATATGTGACTGAGTTATGGCCCAGGGCAGAAGTAATAAATGAGACTTGTGGGTCTGTCCAAAAAGAACCTCCTGTGTCATGTTGTATGTTCTTTTTCCTCTGTGACTGGGGAAAGACGTGAAGCAAAAGATTCTGAGATACTAACATACTACTGGAAGAGGCACAAAATAGAGCCTGAGTCCACGAATCAGCTCATGGATGTGAAATTTACGTGAATGAAAAATAAATTCTTATTATATAGTCCCTGAGATTTCAGAGTCTGTTACAGAAATTGGCATCAGTATTAGCTACTACACAATGTCTTTCTAATTTTGATTTTATATTTGCATATTGCTAAATTTATGTTTTCCTGTTTTGTATATTGCTGTGTGTTGAAGGTGAGTTAATATCTCAGGGAATAAATTTACCAGGCCCTCTTGGTCAGATTTCTAATCATACATTTTGAATAATCTTTGCATAACATTATCTATTCCCAAGGGAGACAAGTAAGTCTCCATCACATACAAATATGAAATGGCAGGCCAGGAGCAGTGGCTCATGCCTGCAGTCCTAGCACTCTGAGAGGCTGAGGCAGGTGAATTACTTGAGCTCAGAAGTTTGAGACCAGCCTGAACAAGACCAAGATGCTGTCTCTAAAAAAAAAAAAAAAATAGCCGGGCATTGTGGTAGGCACCTGTAGTCTATGCTACTTGGCGGGGCTGAGGCAAGTGGATCATTTGAGCCCAAGAGTTTGAGGTTGCCATGAGCTATGATGCCAGGGCACTCTACCCACAGCAACAAAGTGAGAGTCTCAAAAAAAAAAAAAAAAAAGAGAGAGAAAAATGAAATGGTGCTGTCATGGAAAAGCTCATAGTAATATTTTAGTGAATTTCATCTCTACCACTACAGCAACATATTTCCCTCAGAGCAAGGCACACTGTTATAACTGCTCGTAGCTCTTGATTCATTTGCTGTCATAATAGGAAGCACCAAGTACCCAATTCCTCAACATAAATCTCTCAACTAGAGACATGTTCTTACCAGACCTCTTGAATGTAGGCATTGCTAGGCCAGTGGCTAGTGCTGTGATAGCCCCCAAGGTAAAGTTCGTCTAAATGCAGCAGGCACTCCCAGTGAATATTTAATCAAATCGAATGTAACCGAGCCCTTCCACAGCAGGGCAGAGCTGCCATGGGCTTTATTAAGACTATAAAAGAGGCCTGAGCCATGTTGACCATTCTCAGTAGTTCCTGCCTTGTGGCTTGAACATATGCCTGCTCTTCCTTCGACATGCCGTTGGCCTCTCGAGAGCATACTAAATGTGTCACCCGAGATCTCTGTTTAGAGATGACAGCACAAGTAAATGCCTCTGCCTGTCCGGTCTGATTCTGTCGCAGAACATCTCCTGCTGGGGTCTTTTGAATTCAGACTCTTCCCTCCCAGCCCTCCTGTCTCCCATTTGCTTTACAGTGTTATTGTGGCCATAGCATTGCTTCCTAACAGGAATGTTGCCATTCACCTTACCATGGGGTCCTTCTTTCCATGGGTGCCGTTACGGTTAAAACAGGATAAAGCCCCACATGGTGCTATCACAGGAGCTTCCTCTTACCTCCTCCTGGCATTTGCCTCAATGACTGTATCTCTTTTTACTTTTTGGGATTTCTGTGTCTTTTTCTCTACTGCCTTCTTTTCTTATTTTGGGAGGAATTCTTCATTTTCTTTTGTTCATTATAAAGAACAAACTTTCAAAGTCCTCCTTACAGCTCATCGCCCAAGTATGTACCCATCGGTCGCAGTTTCTGCTACACGGGGATCTTCCGGGAATCTTGTGCCTTTCTGTTCATGTCACCTTTTCTGGGAAGAAGTTCCATGTGATGTATTAGAATCTCAAAGTCAACTAAGACCAAAAAGGGTTAAGGACTATTATTATGGACAAACTAGGCGGGTTTTTTTGGCCTGCTGCATCCAGAAATCATGGGATGGAGAAGACCAGTCTGTGACAGGTGTTTCTGCAGACCCCAACAGTAAAAATGGTGGCTATTTAAACTCCAAGCCTGGAATTTTCTTAAACTTTATCAAAAGAGACATAAGTCAAGAACAAAGTTGAAGACTATAATAATTCCTGTTCTATTTCTTTTTTCTTTTCTTTCTTTCTTTTTTTTTGAGACAGAGTCTCACTCTGTCACCTTTGGTAGAGTGCTGTGGCTTCACAGCTCACAGTAACCTCAAACTCTTGGACTTAAGCAATTCTCTTACCTCAGCCTCCCAAGTAGTTGGGACTACAGGCGCCCACCACAATGCCTGTCTAATTTTTGTTACAGATGTCATTGTTGTTTAGCTGGCCTGAGCCAGGTTCGAACCCGCCAGCCTCAGTGTATGTGTCTGGTGCTATAACCACTGTGCTATGGATGCCAACCCATAATTCCTATTCTATTTTGATTGCAAGAAAAACTCCTTAATATTTTAATTCAAAGGTGAAGTTAGAGAAAGGACAAGAATGAAAGGTGAATTAATTTTTTAATTCAAAGGTGAAGTTTGTAGACTAGAGCAAGAAAAACTATCTTTGGAAAGCTCAGTTTGAAGTACTTAAAAATCCTAATTTCAGATTTAAAGTATAATTGCCATCATTTTATAATATGCATTGTGTAGTCAAATGTAGATGGTCACCAAGAAAGGCAAGTGAGAGAAGTTAATGAATCCTTACCTGTCAAAGTAATGATATTAATCAGTCCTAAGCTTTCAGTGTATCAGTACAAAAGACTTCACTTCCCTTTAGGGAACTTTTACCAAAGGAACTTTTATTAAGCCATAGGCCCCTCGGGCACTAACTTTATGAGAGATCACCTTACTTTTCTTCCCAGTGGTTAATTCAACTTTTCCTAAAGAGTAATGTGTTTCCATTTCCATGTCTTTTTGGGATTGGCCTCACCAATGTTCTCACAGTTTTTTATTTTTACTTCTTCTCTCCCTGCATTTATTACTAACCCTCTCATATCAGCACTAACAAGTATTCAGTCATTTTTGATGATCTAGGAGCTGGACCGGGCTTGCGTCCTACTGATGACGCATGGCAGCTGCAGGCCACGCCTCAGTAGAGTCCGGAGGTTTCTGCAGCGCCCACCTCCTGCTTGACCCTCTCTGCAGCCAACACATCTCCCCGTGAGCACAGGGCGCTGCTCTGCCGCACTGACCTCACTTCCTGTGCGTTGCTTTACCCTGTGCCATGGGGGCTCATCACATCCCATACAAGGTACATGCCCCCAATAAGTCTTAAACTGTATTTTAATCAAGCAATTTGCTCCCTTTCCCTGATCACATTGATGATAGGAATTGCTAACATGTGGCAAAACTATTCGTATTCTCTTTTCATTCTTTTCTTTCTACCATTTGGTTCAGCTGAACAGTCACATCACCAAAAGTCAGGAAACCCCTAAAAGAAGGAGAGGCACAAGGCCAGTGAATCCACAAATTGGATAATCAGCCTCTAAATAGTCAGGACCAGACTGTACAGTAAACAGCCCTCCCTCCCCGGAGCCTAGGCAGGCCGAGCCTGCTGGAGATCTCAGAGATTTCCCCTGCTCGCAACACCCCCAACCTATCTGGCATTCAATGCTGCGAACAATTCTCCTTCAGCTCAGACATAGCTTTGCTCACATAGAGCGAATTTTCTGGACTTGCATGTGAATGCACTTGCTGGTTGGGGGTTTGCATAAGCATGGCTCCCTGTCTCGCTGTGTTTGCTCCAATGAACAGATTTTATATCTGCTGGCAAAAGCAGGCAGTGGTGCTGAGAGACAGAGGCATTTGAAACCACATTTTTTGGCTCATTAAAGCCATTCTGCCGATGTTGCTCCTCGTGTCATTCAACCTATTTTCAAGGCGTTTTCTCAATGGTGCACTTCAGGGAAGTTGGGCACGGATTTGGCTAGGAACTGGATCACATCCATAAGCCTCATCAAGGCTGGTTTATTCCTGGGCTCTGGCAACCTTTGAATAGCTCTTCCACCTTTGCAGCCTCCCACACAAAGCCCGGCCTGCGCAGTTTGCCCACGCATCAAGATGTTTATTTCATCTTGTTTCTGAAGTCGTGGGTGCCGCGGGGCCGCTCCCAAAGCCGGAGCAGGGTCTGTTTCCACCTCACAGCAAAAAGGCACCGCAAACATGCACCAACTCCGAGATCGCTTTGGATGCCTTCCCTACGGAGGGAGCCGGTCAGAGGAGGCGAGAGGCACAGACTGCTGGAAAGCCCCACTTGGAGCTTACTCATCAGGGCGCCTACAGGATTTGTTTGCTCCAAGTCTGAAAAGAAATCGGCTTACTTGATTAGAAGGCTGAAGAAACAGCGCTTTGCTTTGCTTTTCCGTTTCACTCTGCAGCGGGAGGGGTGGAGGGTGGGAGCTGGGTGGTGCGTCCGGCTCAGGGCTGCAGTCCTGTCCCAGCCTCTTCCTCTATGACGCCCCCATCTCCCTCTCTGGCAGAGGCCCCGAACACATTAGGCTTGGCCGGAAAAATCCTGTGTCCAAAGCTGTGTTTTCCCCTTCTCTTTCTCTCCCGGTGTCTTAACACTCCACCTAGAAACAGATCTGTAACTGGCCACACACACTCCTGCGTCTTCAGTCCCTACGGGCTGTGTTCCTCCATTGAAGTACGTCCTGGGTGCTGTTTCTCTTAATTTGCAGAGTGAGCTAAATATTAAGCATTGGTTCGGCGCATGTGGCTCAACGGGCTAAGGTGCCGGCCACGTACACATGAGCGGGCGGGTTCGAGTCCAGCCTGGGCCCGCCCAACAATGACGGCTGCAACCAAAAAATGGCAGGCGTTGTGGCGGGCGCCTGTAGTCCCAGCTACTTGGGAGGCTGAGGCAGGAGACTCACTTGAGCCCAGGAATTGGAGGTTGCTGTAAGCTGTGATGCCATGGCACTCTACCCAGGGTGACAGCTTGAGGCTCGGTCTCAATAAATAAATAAATAAATATTAAGCATTACCTGCCTGTCACAGGAGCTGGAATACCTAATTCAGCCTTCTGCAAGGCTGATAACAAATTCAGTTCCTCAGACAGCTGAAATACCAAATGAAGGCCTTCACCAGGGCAATCAGGCAGGAATAAAATCTAAGGAACCCAGGTTAGAAAGGAAGATATTAAACCATCTCTATTTTCAGAGGACATAATCTTGGATGTAAGAAATCCTAAGGAATCCACTAAGAAAAACTGTTAAAACTAATAAAATGTTTTGCAAAGTTGCAGGATAAAAGATCAATATGTATTTAAAAAATCAATGTATTTCTGTGCAGTAGCAATAAGCACATCAAAAATAAATTCAGAAAATAATTTCATTTATAATAGTAATAAAAAGAAGAAAATATTTAGGGATAAATCAAATAAAAGGTATAACATCTATATTGTGAAAACTATAAAACATTGTTGAAAGAAATTAAGTAAGACCTAAAAAAAATGGAAAGCCCCCTCATGTGTATAAATCAAAAGACTTAATATTGCTAAAATGGTCCCCATGTCCCCAAATTGATCAATACTTTCAATGCAATTTCTGCCAAAATTCAAGCTGATTTCTTTGCAGAAATTGACAAATCAATCCTAAAATTCATTTCAAAATCTAGAAACCAAGAATAGTCAAAATAATCTTGGAACAAAGAACATAAATAACAGAGTCACACTTCCCACCTTCAACACTTACTACAAAGCTATGGTAATCAAGACTCATGCTTAGAATCCCAGAACTTTGAGAGGCCAAGGCAGGGGGATCACTTTGGGAAGTCAAGGCAGGGGATCTGGCCAGGAGTTTCAGACCAGCATGGGTGACACAGCAAGACCCTGTTTCTTAAAAAAAAATTTAAAAATTAGCCAGGTGTGGTGGCATGCACCTACAGTCCTAGGTACTCAAGAGGCTGAGCCAGGAAGATTGAGCCCAGGAGATGGAGGTGATAGTGGGCTGTGATCATGCTGGTGCACTCTAGTCTGGGTGACAGGGCAGGACCCTATCCCTCCCTGCCCTGCCCTAAGAAAAAGACTATAGCACTGGAACAAGGATAGATATATAGATCAGTGGAATAGGATTGAGAGTTCAGGAACAAAACTTCACATTATAGTCATTGACTTTCAACAAGGATGCCAAGACCAGTCAAGGGAGAAAAAATAGTCTTTTCAACACATGATGCTGAGATGAATAGAAACAGATCTGTAACTGGCCACACACACATGCAAAAAAAAAAAGTGAAGTTGTACCCTTGCTTTACACAATATACAAATCAGGATAGATGAAAGACCTAAACATGACAGCTAAAACTATGAACTCTTAGAAGAAAACATAGGTATACATTTTCATGACCTTGGAGGATTAGGCAATGGTTTCTTAGATATGAAAAGCACTAGCAATTACAGAACACATAGATGAATTGAACATAATTAAATAATTAAAAAACCTTTTGCCCTTCAAAAGGCATCATCAAGAAAATGGAAAGACAAACCGCTAAGAAGAGAGACAATTTTTGCTAATAGTATATCTGATAAGGGCCTTGTATCTTGAATATGTATAGAACTATTACAACTCAACGTTAAATGACAAATAATTCAAAAATGGACAAAAATCTGAATAGACATTTCTCCAAGCAAGACAAATGAATAGTCAACAAGTACTAAAGATGCTCATCATCATCCCTTATCAGGGGCTACTAATCCAAACCACAATGAGATACCATTTCATACCTATTAAGACAGCTAGAAATCAAAAATCAAAACACAGAAAATAACAAGTGTTGACAAGGATGACAAATCAGGTGCTGCTATTTCAGAATATAAAATGCAGCTGCTCTGGAAAGCTGTCTGGCAGTTCCTCAAAGGGTTAAACATAAATCTACCACAAGACCCAGCAATTCTATTCTTAGGTACATACCCAAGAGAAATAAAAACATGTCCACATAAAAAATTTATACACCAATGTCCACAGCAACATTTTCCATAACAAGAGAGAAACAACCCAAATGTGCATCAGTGGACAACTGAATAAATAGTCTGGTATTCCATACAATGGAATTTGGGGGGGGGAAATAAGAAGAAATGAAAACCTGGGCTGGGTGCTTTGAGAAGCAGCAGGATCACTTGAGGCTCATTCAAGACTAGCCTGGGCAACACAAGACCCTACAAATAAAAGGAGAGAAAGAAGTGAAGTCCTGACACATGCTACAACACTGATAAACTTTGAAAACATTCTGCTACGTGAAGGAGGCCAGTCCCTAACGACTACACGTCATGTGATTCCATTCATATGAAATGTTCAGTATGTGAAACCAGCACATTGTACCCCATGATTGCAGTAATGTACACAGCTATGATTTAACAAAAAAAAAGAAAGAAAGAAAGAAATGTTCAGAATAGGTGAATCTGTAGAGAGAAAGAGAGTAGATTATTGGCTACCTAGTGCTGGAAGGGACAGGAAGGAGAAGTAAGGAGTTTGGAAGGTTTCTTTTGGGGCTATAAAAAAGTTATAAAGTTGATTGTGATGATGGCTGCACAACTCTGGGAATATACTAAAAGCTATTGACACGCGCTATGGGAGAATTGTATAGTATATGAATTATATCTCAATCAAGTTGTAAAAAAAATCCAGAGACATTGATTTTTGGTTAAATACCAGATAGAGTTAGTCATTAGGCTGAACCCTGGACTGTTGGGGTTTTCTTATCTTCTAGCTCCAAGGGACCTCCGGAAGCCTAGGGATTGAGCAGGGTGGTGGCAAACCAACCACGACAGGCCCAGAAATCCAAAGACTTGCATTCCCTGGAGCTCATGAGGATTAGGGACAGGGTCCATTACAGACCCCAATCATTTTTAAGCCCAGATTCCTGTCAGAGTAACTAGGAAAATGAATAAACTTCTGTCTTCAAATGGAATTGAAGTTTCCAGTGGAAAAGTACATCTTATCTTCCACAATCAGCCCGTCCTTTCAAGCCCTCTGAAGAGGGCAACTGCTGACAGTCTGAGTCCAAGTGTTAAGCGGAGCCATACTAAGTTGTCTTTTTCATAGGTCAAAAATAACCTAACATCAGCAATTTCATCTGGAACAAATACACACTGTGTTGATGAAGACAGGGTTGTTATCGTTGTTGTCAGGATCTTACTGCACTCCAGCCTCCCTGTGCAGGCGCCTTCTCTTGATGTGTCTAGTTCTGTCTTTTTTTTTAATTGCATCATAACTGTGTACATTAGTTAGTCATGGAGTACAGTGTGCAGGCTTCATATACAATCTGAAATAATTTCATCCACCTGTTCGACATAACATTCATGAGATTTTCTCATTTACTGTGTGAAAACATTTGTATTCTGCATTTAGTAGTTTTCTCCTGACCCTTCAAAGGTGCAACTCAAGTGTGATCTCACCCTTTATCCTCTCTCCCACCCCCCTCTCCCTCCCCTTCCCTCCCTCTCCCGTTCCCCGTCTTCTTGTGCAATAACTGGGTTGTAGTTCTGTCTTTTTCGTTTGCAGAAGATTCCTGTAGCTCCTTGTTGAGGCAGAAAGCTTGGCTGCAGGTGAATGCACTTATGTGCGGAGTCTTTGTTCCCACTTAGAGTATCTGTAGCATTTATAACACTAACAGTCCTTTTCAACATAGCTTGGCCTCCAAAGAATGAGCTCAGCCTTGTTGAGAATGTATCCAATTACAATTCCTCTGCCAATGACTCAGGAGAGTGATAGAAGATTTAAAGCTGAAAGGGACCTTCAAGACCATCCATCCTATAGCTTCATGTTCGCAAGAAAACTAAAGACGAGCTAGGTGAAGTGTAGTGTCATTAAGAACTTTGTAGAACCCATTCCATATCATGCATCAAACAAAAAATTGGTGAGATTTCCATCATTTTGCTTTACAAAAATTATTTGCCTACTAATAATACGTAATTGATCATTACTGGTGATTTCTCAGTCATTATCCAGCTGTCTTACAAGTTCTCGTAATGTGAGAAAAATCTAATTCAACAGTACTCTTTTTAAGTGATGGGTTTTTAAAATGTATATTTAAGAATTAGTTGACTGGGCATAATGATGCATTTTTAAAAACAATTTTTTTTCTTTTTTTAATTTCAGTTGGGAAGTTTTCTTTTTGGAATTTGGCAGCAATATATTTTTTTTCCTCTTTGGTTCAAAAGAATTTTTTAAATCCTTAAATCCTTGAAAAGCTGGAGGGCCCGGAAACTTTTCTCACATAATAGAGAAAGGGCCTGAGTGAGGTGACTGGCCCAGAATGGCACGGTTCAAAGTAGAGCCTGAGCTGGAAAGCAGGGCGCTCACGGCCATGTGCATGCTGTGTTTGTACTATAGTCAGTGGCCACTGTGTCCATTTCAACATTCTTATTCTCCTCTAGGCCTCAGAAAACCTCCTGGTTGATGGAGAAAGAAGTCTGATTTCTGAAAGCTGAAATTGACGGTTCTTGTTGTTTCGTTTTGTTCGCATGGCTCAGACTAGGGAGCTGGACAACAGATGCTTGCTGGACCCGACTTCCTGTCTGATGGCCCAGCTCCCTAGAGACCTGAATCTCAAATAAATGTTTCTGTCAGGAGGCTGAGCTCCCAGCTGTGCAAATTGGTCACAGATGTAATTGCATTTGCCCTCTGCCCTGGAAGAAAACTTGCCTGTGGTTGGGGGTTTAGACATCTCAGAATGAAAGACATTCCTCCTGACTCTGAGTAACAGCCGTGACGCCCAAAATAAGCTACCACAGAGACACACCATCGTGTTGCCAGATGTACAGGCCTGTTGCTACCCAGAGTCCTGGCCTGGACAGCCAGTTACCAAATGGGGGCCATTTCATTGGCCAGTCAGGCGTAGTCAAGAACCCAGCTTTCCACTGGCTCCTCTGGTTTCCAAACCCGACTCCAATCACCCTTTACTCCCTCTGTAATCCCCACAGGATCTCTGCAAAGAGCTCCAATTCCAAGTTTCTTGAGTGGCAGGCAAGAAATAATCTAGCAAAGGTATATCAAAATCACAAAGAGATAACTTTACACCTGCTGTCTAGGCTATTATCAAGGGAGAAAAGAAAGAAAGAAAAAGAAATAAGAAAAGGCCATAATCCAAGCCAAGGCAGGAGGATCTGGCGGCTCATCTTTCAAGGATCACTTGAGGCCAGGAATTTGAGACCAGCCTGAGCAAGAGCAAGATCCCTCCCTGCTAAAAATAGAAAAATTAGCCAGACAAGGTAGCATTCCCCTATAGCCCCAGCTGCTCAGGAGGCTGAGGCAGGAGGATGGTTTGAACCCAGAAGTGAACTATGATCATACCACTGCACTCCAGCCTGAGTGACAGACCAAGACCCCATCATTAAAAACAATAATAAAAGAAAAGAAAAAGAAATGTGGTATATATTAAATATATACAACAGAATAGCATTTAGCCTTTAAAAAGAAGAAAACTCTGCAATATGCAACAACACACATGAACCCTGAGGACACAGTGCTAAGTGAAGTAAGTAAGTCACAAGAAGACAAATACGTAAATACCATAATACATGATTCTACTTATATGACGTATATAAGATAATCATAGAATCAAAGAAGGGAGGAGTTACCTGGAGCAGTAAGGAGAAGGAAATTGGGGATACTAACCAGGGGGCATCAAGTTTAAGTTGAATAAGATAAATAAGCTCTAAAGATCTTCTGTACAAGTCTACTCATAGCCAAAAATAATATTATACATTTAAAAATGTGCTGAGAGGGTCAATCTCATGTTACTAAGTATGTGTTTGGACCAAAACAAAATTTATTTTAAAGTACATCAATTCTCATCTAACGATTATAGAACTAGTTTTATCAGTGTTTACACTTAAGTTATAATAGTGAAATTAGAAACTTAGCATGGTGGCACATACCTGTAGTTCCAGCTACTTGGGAGGTTGAGGTGGGAGGATCGCTTGAGCCCAGGAATTCAAGGCCGCAGTGTGCCATAGTCACACCCGTGAATAGTCACATCACTACAGTTTGGACAACATGGTGAGAACTCACCTTTTAAAAAAAGAAACAACTGGGAGGTGCCTGTGGCTCAAAGGACTAGGGTGCCAGCCCCATATGCCGGAGGTGGCGGGTTCAAACCCAGCCCTGGGCCAAAAACTGCAAAAAAAAAAAAAAAAAAAAAAGAAAAGAAAAGAAACAACTAAAACTAGGAATAAAGTTTATGTTTAACTATATCTCAAAGCTCTAGCATTCAGTAATATTCATTTATAGATACATGAACTAATTGAGGAAATGTGCACATATCTCATTAATAGATAACTGCCAATGAAATCTTTTTAAGATGGTTTTGATCAATTGGATAATAACAAATTAATAATTCAATCCAGGCTTATTTTTAACTGTTAACCTTTGATCACAGGAAGCTAAAAAATTAATTGCATTTTTTGTTGAAAGAAAATGTAATAGGGTGATCAGAAAAAGACTCTGAAGTATAAAAATATATTATTGTACTATGATATCATTCTATAGGAAGTAGAATTGAAATACAATTTTAAGGAGAAAAATGGAGATATCTAAAATATACGCTAAGGATAGGATTAAATGAGTGATGTTACACTTTTACATTTATGAATATTTCAATATTCATAATACACTAGACATTTCATTTGTGTAACAACTTAAAACATATGATGAAACTTTTAGCTGCAAGCCTAGAAAATGTGCAAAGGGGTAGACAGTAGGTCAAAATTACTAATTGTATGCATGGTTCATGCCTGTAATGCTAGCGCTCTGGAGGCCAAAGTGGAGAATTACTGGAGGCCAGGAGTTTGAGACCAGAATGAACAAGAGGGAGACCCTGCTTCTTCTAAAAACAGAAAAATTATCCAGGCATGATGGTATGTACCTATAGTTGCAGCTACTTGGGAGGCTGAGGCAGGAGGATTACTTGAGCAGTCCAGGAATTTGAGGCTGCAGTAAACTATTATGCCACTGCATTCTAGCTTGGCAACAAAGTGAGACTGCCTCAAAAAAAAAAAAAAATACTATCATACATGAGCAAAATGTTTGAAGACAAGTGATCTGTATTTTCTGGGTGTGTGTATGCATGTGGGCTTCTATGCAATAGTTCCACTAAGCTGACTTCGTGCCTTGATAATGTTATAGAAATATAGAAGTCAAGTCATATTTTCTAATCTTTTTTCCCTTTATGGCAGGGATCCCCACTCTTCCTGGTGAGGACTCTTTTAAGGAACACCTAGAAAAAAATACCAATAATGGGCTCAGCGCCTGTGGCTCAAGTGGCTAAGGCGCCAGCCACACAGCTGGAGGGTTTGAATCCAGCCTAGGTCCACCAAACAATGATGGCTGCAAACAAAAAATGTCAGGGCATTGTGGCCGGCATCTATAGTCCCAGCTACTTGGGAGGCAGAGGCAGGAGACTCACTTGAGCCCAGGAATTGGAGGCTGCTATGAGCTATGATACCACAGCACTCTATCCAGGTGACAGCTTGAGGCTCTATTTCAAAAAAAAAAAAAAAAATACCAATAACAAAAGCTGCTGACAGTTACAGGCATGACAGGGCTGTTAATTAAGATTCAAGATCAAGATTATCTGGCAGCTGGTGATCAGACTGCCAGGAAATATATGATGACTCCTGCATTAGAAGGTTTCAGTTCAAATGCAATAGCTCTCAGAGAGCTCAGTGCAGGTAGGATCATTCCAGAAGTGTTTGATAGAGGACACGGGGCAGCCGACGCATGGTGGGAGAGCCCAGTGATGGCATTCAGAATGGAATAACAGCATAAGCAAAGGCACGGAAGGTGCCCAGGACTGTGCCAACAACTGTGAACAGGCCTGCTGGCCTGGACAGATATTAACCAGCTGAGGAGTGATAGACTCTGTCCCAAATCTGAGTTTCACCAGCACAGTTACATTGAGGGGGCCCCTACCTGCTCAGTGCAGTAACATACTTATCTCCAACTGTATTTCAACTCTATGAGGGCTGGGGCCTCAAATTCCTCTTCCACCCGCTGGGACTCTCTGCTCTTTAGCATTTTAATCTTGGTATTGAGCAGTGATACCCTCCCAGGACTTTATCCCCTCTGCACACTGTTCTGTATTTCTATATCCTTTAGGACGTCATAAATGGATGGCCCCACCTCAAACCCCAAGCCCTTCACTCGTCAGCTCCCTCAGTCCCCTCATGGACTTCACAAAACCTGGTGAAGATTCTAAAACCCACTGAGTTGCATGGGAATTATATCACAAGAAGAAGGTCATTAAACTATACTGAAAAAATACGTGCCTATGAAAAATACAGAATAATGAGTATTTGGCTGATATTAAATTTTAATGCTTAGATATAAATATAAGGAAGTTTTGTTATATTTGTTTTATGGAAAGAAAATCTTCATTGGTAAGTAGTCGGATAGAGATAGTGCAAAAGTAGAGGAAATAAAAAGAGTGAAAGGTGTTTCTGCAGGAAGAATTTCAGGTAAAAGAAAGAAAGGTTGAACCACTGGAGAGAGGGTGTGAGAACGCAGGAGAGAGATCTGTCTGGGAGGATATCTAATGCCAGCTGAATAAATAAAGTTCACATTTTTGTACTATAGTAACCAGGAAATTAACAGCAATTGCTTGCATTAACATTTGAGCAAATTTTTACAGTGCTGTGCATGCCAATGGAGCCAATTTTAAAAATTAAACCATCTTGTTTGAGCTTGAAAGTGAAATGATGGGGAATTCTGGAAACATATGCTAATGTCAGGTTTTACTGGCAGTATGTGAATTAGCACGTTAATGTTACAAGAAATGTCTTCAGAGTGAGTAACGCCTATCTTTCTATATACAGGTTATTTTGCCCCAGATCAGTGGTTCTCAAACTTTTTTATGCTCCACCTACTTCACGAGTTCTTGGACCTTCGATGTTCTCAAGTGAGGTTCTTCCCAAAGCATTCACCACCTCACCAAAGGCAAAAAAGTTTGGCCTTTGTATTAAAGAGGAGAGTGATGCCATGGAGATGTGTGGGTATGTTATAAAGTTGAAATTACAAAATACATTAATGGAATAGTGATTATAATCACTTTTAAAAGAAAGATTGGAGGTAAAATAAATTTGGGGGTTTTTTGGAGATAGAGCCTCACTCTGTTGCCCTGGGTAGAGTGCAATGGCATCATCACAGCTCACAGCAAACTCAAACTTCTGGATTTGAGCAATTCCCTTGTCTCAGCCACCTGAGGAGCTGGGACTACAGGCGTGCACCACTGAACCCTGATCCCAAAATAAATTTAACAGAGTTAAAAATGATTGATGAGTCAGGCAACACTCAAAACTGGAAGGGATTGGGAGAACTCCACCTGAGCAGCGGAAGCAGCAAGATTTTATAGGTTGAACATGGAAGCAACGTTTAGAAATTACTTGATCAGCTACAGGTAAGGTATAGTTCAATGAGAGGGTTCCTAGTCATGTTAACCAACTGCTTGGTTGGCCATTTGTCATTGGCCAAGGCTCTGCTTTTGTTTGTTTTTCATTTTTTTTTAAGTCAGTTACAAGACTCCAAGTTAGGCTTCAGTTTTCTTGTAAAAGAGCTCCCCCTGCAAAGACAACCTCAGGCCAATGACCTTGTTTAACATCCTTGAGTAAAACACAAAAAGGCAAACAAGGATTTGATACATTGGAGACTAACAGAATTTTTTAAGCTGAAAAGTTCTTAATAGAATATTATAGACCAACTTCCCTATTTAAAATATGGGAAAAGCGAATTTCTCTTCTGGAGAGATAGAGATACTTTTCTATCCTTTCTGCTAAGTACAATTGAAGCCCCTGGACATTATACAAAGACAAACATAAGATGACTCTGAAAGATGGAAACCAGTGAGGGGCCTCAGGACTGAATGAACAACTTGGCAATGAGTTGCCTTGGTTTTCTTTCTGCCTCATATAACCCAGACTCCAGAGCTAAAGAAGCCAGCAAGTCTGAAATTTCAACACAAAAAAGGCCCAGACAAAAGCGTGCTCTCCCTAGCCAAAGGACAAGGAAAGCCCAGCAGACAGAAAACATTTAGATTATAACTGCTCAATTTCAGTCAAACACCACAGAAAAATCCCTGGTCCCACCCCCCAACTCGCACCAACAAAAACCAAGTGGAGATTCCAGACTTTCACTCTCCCTGGGCTGTACACAGGCATCTCAAAATCCCTCCACGGGCAAGTGCAGAGACAGGATTTTCATTCCCACCAGGTAATTACCAGCCCCTCTCTGGAGTCCATGGAGACACCTGGAGAGCCTAGACCATGACCCCACCCAGAGCAGGAAGGAAGTATCCCTTCGGCTCCCCACTGGGGTAATGTCAGAGAAGACTTAGTGGAGAGTCAGCACTTCCACCACCACACAGAGGTAATGAGGTCACCTCACTCCAACCCTCCTTATGGCAGCACAGGCCATATGGGGAGAGGTGACAGGGGCTCCACCCTTCCCTGCCAGGGTGTATCAGCAGAGGCCTAAAGGAAGACCCTGCTAGGAAGATGGAAAGACAAGAGATGAGGAGAAAAATATTTGCAAATTACCTATCTGCTGAGGACTAATATCTAAAACATATAAATAACTTTCCAACTTCCATGGTGAAAAACAACAATAACAAACCAACCCAATTAGAAAATAGACAAAAGATGAGAACAGATATTTCACTGAAAAGGATATCCAGGACGGCAACAAGCCTATGAAAATTTGTTCAACATCATTAGCCATTAGAGAAATGCAAAATAAAACCACAGTGAGAGCACTACATACCCATCAGAAGAACTAAAATAAAAAGTAATGACAACAGGGAGCACTGCCAAGTTGCAGAGAAACTGAATCTCCCATCCGTTGCTGGTGGGGATGTATAGCCGCTCTGGAAAAGAGTTCAGTAGCTTCTTAAAAAAACTAAGCATGCTACTCACGCCCATGTTACGACTCAGCAATTGCACTCCTAGACATTCACCCAGAGGAATGCAATCTTATGTCCGTGCAAAAAACCTGTACACAAATGTCAACCGCAGTTTTATTTTACACATCTCACAAAGGAAGTTTGACAGAATAGTAGTAGTCATGAGCCACTCATTTCAAAGGTAACTCCCTAATAGAAAGATGGATCCTTAAGTTTATTTCAATTCTAAAATTCTATGATCTTATGTAAAGAATCATCTAGGCTTATGATACAACACAATAAGCAAGTGTCTCTGATTTCCAAAAGCCTCACCAAGTCCAGGAAACGACCTCCACTAAGTGATCTATGGGAAAGACGTACAGATCAGGATGAACCGAGAGGAGGTGGCCTGAGATTAGCCACGGTGCACCAAATTACACACAACCCGTGTTGAAGGGAACCCAAGGGGACTACATTATTCCTGGAGCCAATGAGAAATGTGCTGGAAATGACAAGGGATGGAAAGAACAGACGGAGACAGATAGTCAGAGTGATGGGACTGGCTGGTTCAAGGTTACTGGGCCACCAGAGAGACATACTCAAAATGTATCTCTTTTTTGCAGAGCTGAATGGTGCTTTATGGTTATTCTCCAAAATTTGCAATCCAGGTTCTTTCTTTTCTATATTGAGAGAAACTCAAGTTTCTTATGAAGTATGGGAATGGTTACAAGCCCCCACCCATGGCCCTTTCAAATATTAGTCATTTCTGCATAAAGGAAAGAGGCATAACTCATACGTTGATATTTGCTTAGTCCTGCCCTTGGGTGTTCTCAATGCATTGATCTTAAATCTTTTAAAATGAATGGACCTTCTTTTCTTCTCCACCAGTATTGAGATCTCTTTTGCCCAAGTTCTTTGGATTTTTCTAGTCCTAGGGAGAAACAGATAGATGGGGGGTGGGGGGTAGAGAGATTGATTTTAAACCCAGTGCTTATCCATCTGTCCTCCTTTATAGTGTCCGAGTTTACCTGCTGGCCACACACCTGTGTGGGATAGGTATTACCCCATATGTCTGCCCCATTTGTCCGGCTAAATCATGCTACTGTGTGGGTGCTTTCCTTTTAAGGTAGATGACCGAAGCACAGGGTTCCAGCTCTTCTGAGTCCTTTTCTGATTCTAGCATTTAGACTTCTGCCCATCGCTGGGAAGTAACATCTGCAACTTCTTCTTAATTGACTAGAATCCATTGTAACTATCCCCATCATCAGCCAATATTTGCTAAGGGGAGCAAAGTGCCATTGTTGCACAGGCACAGAATTTCAATACAGTCACCAAAAAAGCTTACTAATGTGTGGACTCAAGGACAGATACAGACCATTGCGACTCCAGTCTGAAACTGTAGATTCTAAAGCAAGGGTCGAGTGCCCTCTAGTGGTACACACAGCACACTACCCCATAGCGCTCACGTTTCCCAGCAAAGGAGACCCCAAATGACAGATACCAGACCTACTGGAAGCCTGACTATTTGAATCCCATTGTCAGTGTTTTCCAGAAACCGTGAGGTTCCGGCAGTAAGTGAAACACGAATGTTTAGGTTAATTAAAAGAAGTTTCTGGCATGTAAGGCCAGGAAGAAATAATGAATACTGAGAGGCTGCACAAAATGAAATAACTTCCTTCTAGAAAGGCATCCTTGGCATTTCTTGTCAATCTCCCTTCCCCACCCCACCTCCCCCCAAAAAATTGAGTTCCGGAAGCAGTTTTTCAGCCAGGAGCGACAGAACTTGATTGGTTAATGATTTATTGCTTTATTACACAGTGACCTCGAGCAAGCATCTCCACTAAGTCACTTCTTCAATTTGGTGACAAGTAATGAACTGTCCGTGATGACCAAGAAAGATTCCTTTCTGAATTCTTTGAAAAACATGGCATTTAATTTTATTCCAGGTTCTCTGATACAAGTAATAAGATTTTTCAATTTTTCTTTGATAGCCTAAAAGCCTATGAAAATTGAAGTTGATTGGGAACATTTAATGTAACAACTGAGTCCTTCCTTAAGAGGCAGCACAATACCCTGGAAATCATACTGGCCTGAAAACACGGGGATATCGCTGTGGCATGGCCTCTGCCACCAGCTGGGTGCCTTCAGGCAAGTCCTTTAACAGCTCTGGGCCTCAGTTTCCCCTGTTAAATAAAAGGACTAAACTGGACTCATACTACTTAAGCCTTTTCACCTCTCAGATGACCTAAGTCTAAAAATATTTTGGAAGAGTTATAATTTGAAATAATATGTTTGGGTTTTTGTGTTCATTGTCTTCATCAACCTTAGGGCACCCTCCCTTAGCCCTCTCCTAATTAGAAACGAAGATTCAAAGCAGCTGAACTAGGGATGAAAACAAACAGGGTGCTCACCTACAGAACCTGCTTTTGCTGTCCAGGAATTTAGAAAATAGAGGGTCGAAGAGAGAGGAAAGAGGAGATAAAGGGGTGAATGAATTAAATGAGAAAAATGCCAAGATAAACACAGCTAGGAGGTCTCAAAGAGAAGCAGGAAGAGCTTTCCAGATTGAGTATCAAGACTCATTAAGGCAGGACATCAAAAGGACAAGCCTCCTCGTGCACAGACCCACCCTGACCCACCATTCCCGCGCAGCCCTGACACAATGTCTCTCTTGCGTAGAGGTGGGGACGTGGATGCCTCATGTAGGGTGGAGACGTCTTTTGCCCTCTCCCCTGGACTACAGAAGCACTAAAGCCAACAAGCTGAGACCCTCTCCACCAGAAGGAGAGCAGACCTTGGGCACTGGACCTCCCAAAGCCCAGAGAGTCCGTGTGCATGCGTACTTAGTAATACCAATATTAGGGACACAGAGACGTGCACAGCAATTTGTATCAATCCACCGTGTTTTAGAGGAATTTGTCATTTCCTCTTTAATATAGGAAATAGCTTTTGGCTATTGAAATAATTTCCTCTCTTGATTAAGTGAAGTATCCCTATGAATTTAAGGCTTGAGTGATTTCCAAGAACTCTTCCAAACATGAAATATCACTAGTCTAAGACTTTTCAATGCTCCTGTCATTATCCTATGTGCCAGAATTTTATGCTCTGAAATATTGCTTGAAGTGAGCAGCTTACCACCTGAAACATGGAATTCCTTCTTTCATATGGCAGAGTTGTATGTAATCAGGGTTTATGCATTAAATCTCTCTATAAGGCTATCAGCCAGAGGCAGGACAGATGCCACAATGTACTTTAAGGCTAATGTAAATGTACTAAAATAATGCATTCAATCAAATATAGCACTAGATGCTACAAAAAAAAAAAAGTAGAGGTACTCTTGAGTTTGGTTATTGATAAAAGGAAATAGTGCACAAGCCAAAAAGGGGCGGGGGTTCATTACTAAAGGGAAAGTGAGTAAATGTGCATTGTGTAAGTATTCAAGTTTTTCGAGAAAGACTTTTTAAAAGATAAGATTTTTAATTGATGTTGTTTTTGTTTTTAAAGAGAGGTTGAAAGAGGGAAAGAAATCAATTAAAAAAAACCCTTCTGGCTGGATAACAGCAGCTGTTTCCAGGGCAACAAGGGAGCAAGAAATGCGGTGGGTTTAAAGGAGACTGCATTTAACTAAGGCCACAAAGAGGTGAGAGAATGCAGAGGCAGAGACCGGCCCAGGGAAATGGGACAAGTGTGGCTTAGGTCTTTGGGGTTTCTCTATTTCATGCTCCAAACAGTCCTCCCCAACTCTGGACCCCCAGTCTCTCTCCGAGCTCTCAGGCTTACATTCTCTCTTCTCCTTCCAACAAAATTTCAGCTCAGATCAGAAACCACACTTACAAACCTGACCTCTCCCAGAGGCTTTGGCATTTTAACACAAGGAAAAATATCTCACATTGGAGTTTCCCCCAAGGATGGCAAATGCCTCTCCCTAGGGGTCTGGGAGAAAAGAGCCCAAGTTAAGGGGAAGAGTAGAATTTATATGAAAACCCATGTGTCATCTGTAGCGTGTATGCACATTTTCACACTACTTATTAGTTGTTCTGACTTCATTTTCATATAAAATAATGTTAACAATAATGCAGTACTATTACACCTACCATTTAGTAAATGCTATGGGCTGGCCACAGTATAAGGACTAGATATACATTATCTTGTTTAATCTTCTCAGTATACCCTCTGAGGTAGATATTAGTATTATCTGCATTTTTATACAAGGAGATGTGCCTGAGGCCTCACAGCTAACCAGTGGCAAAGGTGGGTTTCCAACCCAGGTGTGTCCTATCAGGAGAATGACCTTGCAAATTTGGATTTGTCAACCAGATAAAGCTGTAAGATACATCCAAAATTCAAGTAGCCACCATTTTAATATCTGTGAAGGTAGCATGGACTTAAGCAGCAGGAAGTGTCAGGATTACGTCAAGTTCAAAGACCTTTAAAGTCAGTCACAAAAGATGATTAAAGGTCTCAGTGAAGAAAATAATTAAGGAGTCAGTCTGGATGGGAAATGCAGATTTCCATGGGCAGACTAGACATTCTCAGGATGTAGGGGCATGTGACCTGCCACTAAGATTATCAGATACCTGTTACAGACTGTGATAGAGCACAGTATAATCCACCACGGTCACTGACAAGAATGCTGACACGTCCCCAGCCAAAACCTCTGGTTGTTATGCAACCTCATGCAAGTTGAGAAGCTATCCAAAAAATTACACAGAAGGGTATTATGGACTAAATGTTTGTGCCCTATAAAATTATATGTTCAAGCTTTAATGTCCAAGGTATATGGAGTAAGGAAGTAATTACAGCTAAATCAGATCATAAGGGTGGGGCCCTAATCCAATAAGATTAGTGTTGTTATAAGAAGAGGCACCAGAACCCCCTGCCCACCACATAAGGACACAGCAAGAAGGTGACTATCTGTGAGCTAGGAAAAGAGCTCTCACCAGAAATCAAACCAGCTGGAATCTTGATTCCCTAATCTCCCAACTTTGATAAATAAATTTCTGACTCATGGGCATAAGTAGTAAATTTTAACAAAGCAGGCTTCACACTGAGATACGTGCACCCTGCATATGTAAAAGCATTCCAAGGGCTATGTAGGCATGAATGGTTTTCAAAGGGAATCCATTTTCTTAAAATGTTCAACTTCCCCACTCTGTTTTCTGAAACTGATCTGCCTGAGAACACTAATGATGAATAGTCTGTGTACCTTGCCCTTTTGCAACCACACAAGCAAGGTTCCCTACTTCCCAAAAGAATGACATCCTTCCTACCCAAACCAGATTCTCTTGGTGTTGCATTGCCCCGGGTATAAAATCTCTGAAATATTCATGTGGGTGTTGAGGAAGGAATGATTATTACCATTGGTACAAATCCTTTAGCAATTTTGATTTCTAAACTTTTGCTTTTAAGAACAACAGAAAGAGACCTAATCAAGGTGTCAGCTGGTAAATCATTGCAAGTTAAAGGGAGTGACAGATGACTGTTAAATTTCTATCATATAACTCAGAAAGAGTATAGAGAATTAAGTGACATTGTTGTAACACAAATCCTATTCTCAGCTACCTGTGTGACCAAAGTTTCTCATAACTTCTAAAAAAGACAAACACAATAACAGGCATGGAATCACTGATCTCTGTATTAGTCTAGCAATAAACCATATTCATTCACAGACCATGAATTAATAGTGGAGCAGGAGGAAAGCCCCATTTATCTATAGGGCTTCACATGAGTCCCAGTTTTGACCATCTGGAAGGTTTGCACTTCCCCAACTTCCTTTAAAGTTAGGTGTGGCTATATGTTTCTCAATGGCTATGAGGTATAAATAACATGTTTCATTTCCAGGTGGAAACTTTAGAGCTAGTGAACTATTTGCCATGTTCCCTTTTTCTTGTCCTTGTGAAGGTGGACTTACACATTGCGATGAAGACTCCAGAAGCCTGGGTCTCGGAGTAATCATGATGCACAAAGCCTCTTGCAGAATGGGACAGAAGTCTGATCAAGAAATATACACGTGGTGCATTAAGCACCTGAGTGTAATCTAGGCCTTAAGGACTGATATAATCTCAGCCAGGTGCGGTAGCTCACACCTGTAATGCTAACCCTCTGGGAAGCCAAGGCAGGTGGACTGCTTGACCTTAGGAGTTCAAGACCAGCCTGAACAAGACTGAGATCCCTGTCTCTACTTAAAATAAAATTAGCAAGGCATGGTGGCTGGTGGCTGTACTTGCAGCTACTCTAGAGGCTGAGTTGTAAGAGGATTGCTAATTGCTTAATTGCTTGAACCCAGAAGTCTCAGTTTGCTGTCAGCTAAGCTGATGCCACAGCACTCTAGTCTGGGTAACAGAGTGAAACTATCTCAAAAAAAGGCTGATAAAGTCTCCATAAAAGGGCATCCTGGCTGGGTGGGGTAGTTCATATCTATTAATCCTAGCACTTTGGCAGGTCGAGATGGGAGGATTGCTGGAGGCCAGGATTGGGGGGTGAACCTGAGCCATCAACACAGTGTGACCTTGTCTTATCAAAAAAATAGAAAAATTAGCTGAGCATGGTGACCCGCGTCAGTGGTTTCAGCTACTCAGAAGGCTGAGGCAGGAGGATTGCTGGAGCCCAGGAGTTTGAGGCTACAAACAGCTACGATGATGCCACTGCACTCTGGCTTGGGCAACAGAGTGAAACCCTGTCTCAAAAAAATAGTGCATCTTACATAAATTTTACTTTGGTATTTAATGATTATTTTTATATGTAATTTACTTAAATCATTTTTATCAGTTGTATCTAGTAAAAGTTGTGACTATAATTCAACCCACAAGAAATTTTTAACAATTAGATCACTGTGGTCATGGGAAATAATGATAAAACATTAATTTTAATTTATATGATTTTGTGACAGAGAAGTATGATAGGATGATCAGGAAAAGCCTTCTATCCTCATGCAATTTATTTCTCGAAGTTTTAAATGAATCACCCTCAGGGGGAGATAGACTGGAAATAGAAGTCCAAGGGTATAAAGGAATAATATGAAATTTCGACTCTTTAAAAGTAGAGTTGGTGGGCACCAAGGAATCATGGTATTAGTTTTCATCTGATATGTTTTTTACATAATATAACAATTTTGCTTTAAATAAGCTGAAAATTACATCTTTTGCAATTAATTAACTTATAATGAAAAATGTAGGTGTCATTCAAAAATATATAGGGGGGGTGGCACCTGTGCTCAGTGGGTAGGGCGCCAGCCCCATATACTGAGAGTAGCGGGTTCAAATCTGGCCCTGGCCAAACTGCAACAAAAACAAAAATAGCCGGGTGTTGTGGCGGGCGCCTGTAGTCCCAGCTACTCCGGAGGCTGAGGCAAGAGAATTGCCTAAGCCCAGGAGTAAGAGGTTGCTGTGAGTAGTGTGACGCCACGGCACTCTACCGAGGATAAAGTGAGACTCTGTCTCTACAAAAAAATTAAAATATATGTATATGTATATATATATATATATATGGGAATAAATGGTCTGATACAATTCTGAAGGAATGCTTGAACAAAAAAATTTGAAGGTGTGGCTTGGTGCCTGTGGCTCAACGGGCTAAGGCGCCAGCCACGTACACCTGAGCTGGCGGGTTCGAATCCAGCCCGGGCCCGCCAAACAACAATGACGGCTGCAACCCAAAAATGTGCCAAACAACAATGATGGCTGCAACCAAAAAATGGCCGGGTGTTGTGGCGGACGCCTGTAGTCCCAGCTACTTGGGAGGCAGAGGCAAGAGCCTCGCTTGAGCCCAGGAATTGGAGGTTGCTGTGAGCTGCGATGGCATGGCACTCTACCTAGGGTGACAGCTTGAGGCTCTGTCTCAAAAAAAAAAAAAAAAAATTTGAAGGTGACAATTCCTCCCTATTTAAGGCAGATTTTCCCAATCTTGGCACTGTTGCCATTTGGGGTTATAAAATTCTTTGTTGAGGGGGTGCTCTCCTATGTATTGTAGGACATTTAGCAGCATTGGTGGCTTCTACCTACTAAATGCCACTACCAGCCCCCTTTCCAGTAGTGACAACCACAGATGTCTCAAGGCATTGCCAAATGTTCCCTGGTGAAGCAAAATTCTTCCCAACTGAAAACCACTGATCTGTGGATATTCTATGCCAAAAATACAGTAGAACCTCCGTAGGTCACCACCTCTCTGTGTTGACCACCTCCTTAAATTGGTCTCATTTTCAGAGACTGGACATCTACCACATGTACATTATCAGTAAGGTAGACCTAGTTCCTCATGTTGACCACCTCCGGATGTTGACTAGTTTGTCACAGTCCCACGGATGGTCAACATACAGCAGTTGTCCTGTACTTGGCTTGTCTTCCAGCCACCACCCTCTTCAAAGTCATGAGTTTGAGAAAACATTGAGAATGACCTTGAAATCCCCTTAATCCTATCACCTATTTTTTTAATTTCTAAAATCATTAAATTTTGGTTTTTTGTTTTATTCTAATCCCATGACAGATTAAGCCCTCTTGTCTATTTTCTTCCAAGTTTAAGAGAAGTGGCCAAGAAACAATGCCTTTTACCAGGACCAGTTGACTCGTTTATTTTTCCTTCTTGCCTCTGATAAGCATAGGCGTTTACGACCTCTACTATAAACTGAATTCAGCTTTGCTAAAGAATGAGAAACTTGGCTCGGCGTCTGTGGCTCAGCGGGCTAAGGCGCCAGCCATGTACACCTAAGCTGGAGGGTTCGAATCCAGCCTGGGCCACCAAACAACAATGATGGCTGCAGCCTAAAAATGGCCGGGCGTTGTGGCGGGCGCCTGTAGTCCCAGCTACTTGGGAGGCGGAGGCAAGAGACTAGCTTGAGCTCAGGACTTGGAGGTTGCTGTGAGCTGTGATGCCACCGCACTCTATCCAGGGTGAAAGCTTGAGGCTCTGTCTCAAAAAAAAAAACTCTCTAAAAATAAAAGCCCAGTACCAAATGAATTCACTTCAGAATTCTACCAAACTAGTACCTATATTACCAAACCACTTTCAAAATAAAGAAAAAGAAGGAATACTATGCAACACATTCTATGAAGCAAACATCACTTGATCCCTAAACCAGGGAAAGAGTCAACAAGAAATGAAAATTGTAGACCAATATCACTAATGAATATTAATGCAAAAATATTCAACAAGATCTTAACAAACAGAATCTAACAACACATCAAACAAATTATACACCATGACCAAGTGGGTTTTATCCCAAGGTATCAAGGCTGGTTCAATATATGCAAATCTATCAATGTAATTAAACACATAAAAAAATTAAAAAAGAAAGACCATATGATTCAACTGATGTAGAAAAAGCTATTGACAATATCCAGCATCCCTTCGTGATTAGAACACTTAAGAAAAATGGCATAGAAGGGACATTTCTTAAACTTATAGAGGCCATCTAGAGCAAACCCACAGCCAATATCGTACTGAATGGAGTTAAATTTGAAATCATTTTCACTTAGATCAGGGACCAGGCAAGGTTGTCCGTTATCGCCTCTGCTCTTTAACATTGTAATGGAAGTTTTAGCCCTTGCAATTAGGGAAGAAAAGGCAATCAAGGGTATCCACATAGGGTCAGAAGAGATCAAACTTTCACTCTTTGCAGATGATATGATTGTATATCTGGAAAAC
>CAUYON010037930.1:0-10496 GCA_963573935.1 Arctocebus calabarensis | reverse complement strand
GCGGCCCTACAACTGCCGCCTTGGCGCTGGCGGTGCTGATGCTGTGGCGGATGGCGGAACCAGCTTGCAAATGGCCAGACACCTGTGTGGAAGACACTGGCACCTTGCTGTCTCCTTCCCGTGGTCTTTTGACTGGTCAATATCATGTCAGTTTCCAGGGCCTGGGTCTTCATTGGACAGCTGGCTGTAACTGATGAAGACCCACTCCTTAAGAAGTTCTGGCAAAACAACTCCCTGGGTCTATATAAACCCCTGAGCAGAGAGCTCAGGAGCAGACCTCGGCTGGACTTCAGGAGAGAACAAGAGAGCTTGTTCCTCTCCTGGCAGACCTCGGCTGGACCTAGAAGAGGGAACAGGAGAGCTTGTTCCTCTCCAAGCAGACCTCGGCTGGACCTGGGAAAGGGAGCAGAAGAGTTTGTTCCCCTCCAGGGTTCTCTTTGCCTAGAGGTTTGGTTTTTTTTCCTCTTGTATTTCTTCTTTGTTGTAAATAAATCCTGACTTTCCACCACTCTTGTGGTCCGTCGATTCCTTCTTTGAATCACTGAGACCAAGAGCCTGAAATTCCGATATCACTTCTGACAAAAGTTTGATAATCAGAATCCACAGAGAACTCAAACTTATTAATAAGAATAGAACAAGTAATCCCATTTCATTGTGGACAATGGACTTGAACAGAAGCTTCTCTGAGGATGATAGGCTCGTAGCCCATAGACACATGAAAACATGCTCATCATCTTTAATCATCAGAGAAATGCAAATCAAAACCACTTTGAGATATCATCTAACTCTTGTAAGAGTGGCTCACATAACAAAATCCCAAAACTACAGATGTTGGTGTGGATGTAGAGAAAAGGAAACACTTCTGCACTGCTGGTGGGAGTGCAAACTAATACATCCCCTTTGGAAAGAAGTATGGAGAATACTCAGGGATCTAAAAGTAGACCTGCCATTTGATCCTGCAATTCCTCTACTAGGCATATATCTAAAAGACCAAAAATCATTTTATAACAAACATATTTGCACCAGATTGTTCATTGCAATTCAATTCATAATAGCCAAGTCATGGAAGAAGCCCAAGTGCCCATTGACCCAGGAATGGATTAATAAATTGTGGTGTATGTATACCATGGAATATTATGCAGCCTTAAAAAAGATGGAGCCTTTACCTCTTTTACATTTACATGGATGGAGCTGGAACATATCCTACTTAGTAAAGTATCTCAAGAATGGAAGGAAAAATATATAATGTACTCAGTACTATTATGAAACCAATTTATAATCACTCACACTTTCATATGAAGAATAGATCACAACTATGGGCCAAGATGAAGGAGGGAGGAGGGGAGACGGGAGAGGAGGGGGGAGGTCATATCGAGGGATGGTGAATGGTGTGATCACACCTATGGTGCATAATGCAAGGGTACATGTCGGATCTATTAGTATAGAGTACAAATGTCTTTTCTTATTATTATTATTTTTTTAATTTTTTAAAATTTATTAAATCACAGCTATGTACATTAGTGCAATCAAGGGGTACAATGTGCTGGTTTCATATACAATCTGAAATGTTTTCATCAAACTGTTCAAGATAGCCTTCATGGCATTTACTTTTCTTTCTTTTTTTTTTTTTTTTTCCAGTGATAAGACAGAATTTATTTACAGAAAAGAATACAGAAAACACTAAAACTCCTGGTAGAGGGAGAGAACTCAAGTGGGGAGAGAGAAGCTCTCTCTGTTTCTCTCGCGGTCTTCCCCATCTCCCCTTTTAGGCTTTTAGTCTCGGGGTATATATAGGTGCATGGGTTCCTTGGCCAGGAAATGTCCCTTCTGCCAGGGGCAAGGTGAATGAATGTATCAATGAAGGAACACAGTCCATTCATGGAATTGAGGCCTAGGAAATTCACATGAAATTGACCTAGGCATAGGAGATGGGGGTTCCACATTTAGTCCTAAGTGTAAAGTGAAGGAGACACCAAGGCACAGGTGTCTCCTCGGCAGCTGTCCAGCCTTTTTGGCTATTGGAGCCTCCGGTGGGGGTTGGAGGTCCCCCTCCTTGCCTGTCAGCCCACTGGTTCTTCGGCTGGCTGTCGCAGCACCGACACCGCCAAGGAGGAGGCGGCAGGTCCGCCAGCCAGCTCCCCTGAGCTGGCTAGGGCGCCAGATGTCCTGCATCAATTCTCCCTCTCTGAGTAGAAACTCTAACTGCTGTTAGGGAAAAAGGGCGACTCCATCTAACTGCTTCCTGCTGAATCGGCGATGATAGAAGGGGGCAGTTAGGGTTTCTCTGGAGGGAGAGTGATACAGGGGTTCATGGACTGGAACGACTACAAATGTCTTAACACAATAATTAAGTAAATGAGATGAGGTATATAATAACCAGTGTGATATAAGCGTTCCTAATTCTATATGAAATCCGCACATTGTACCCCATAAATGCATTAATATAAAAAAAGTGTAATTTTGTTTTTAAACTAAATTTAATGAAAGACCATTTAAAGATTTTAAGAATGGGAGGGAAGCTGAGATTACTACATTTTATGATCACTTTTTGCTGCTATGTGGAGAATGGACCACAAGGGAGGAATAATTGAAGTTCAGAGATAAGCCTGGCGCTGTTACAGTCAGTGAGTTGAGAGGTATGCTGGCTAGAAATGCAATGAGAATAGAACTAAAATAAGAGTCACAAGATATTCTAGCGGTAGAACTGACAGGATTTGCAGGTGGTATAGAAGTGAGGTTGAGGGACAGGAAAGAAACAAAGATGATTCTTCGGTTGCTGGTTTCAATAATAAGAATATGGTGGTTCCATTTACTAAAACAGGGAATTTGGAGATTGAGAAGATAAGAAAAGGAACGGTCTGTGGAACTAAATTTGGAACTCTGTTTTGGCTGCGCGTTTGAGGTTTCTGTGAGATGTCTGTGAGCAGTACAGTTTAAATGAATGGTTTGTTAATGTCTGAGTTTGAATCTTAGAGGAGAGGTCTGGGCTGCAGATAGGAATCTGAAATGGATCTCCATAATGGTAGTATTTAAAAGCATGTAAATTAGTGAGATTATTTTTGGAGCTGGCATATGAAAGGGAGAAGAGAGGGGAGAATGCTAATATGTGGCAGTGGGACTGAGAAAGAGACAGAAAAGAAGATAGAGTAACTAAAATGGAAAGAAAACCAGGAGGGGATGATATTGAGTAAACAAATTTTTTTAAAAAGCATCCTGTGAAAGAAAAAGTGATTACTTACATCCCTTGGTGTGCAGGTAAATGTTTAGCAAGTGTATATCAAGAAAAAAAAAATGCAATGAGATTTGCATTTGTTGATTTCCATGGTATAAACACTGCTATTTTGTGGCTTATTTCAAGCTACTAGCACACCTATTTGTGGTGGTATTTGTTGTGGTATTTGTTGATTTCCATGGTATAAACACTGCTATTTTGTGGCTTATTTCAAGCTACTAGCACACCTTCCCTGAACTTGCAATTAGCTGTCAGGTACCGTTCCTGTGGGATGACTACATTGCTGCTGAGAGGGCGCCCGAGATAAAGAAAGGAAAATGAGCATTGAACTTGGCAACATGCAGGTCATTAGTGACCTTAATGTGAGTTATTTTTGGACAACGGGGGCAGAAGGCAGATAGCAGTAGGTAGAGGAATGTGAAAGGGTTAGAAAGAAAAGACAATGAACACTTCTCTAAAGACATGGGAGGTAGCAGGAGGGAGAGGAGGAGTCAAAATTTTTAAAAAGAAAATATAATTCAATAGGCTTATGTTTTATCAAGAGTGTCGCAAACCAGTGTGGCGAAGGGGGAGCAAACCAGAGTGGGACGGGTAGGGAATGAAGAAAATACAGCAAAAGAGAAGACATAGAAATGAAGGACGGGATCGGGAGGACTGACTGAGCTGTAGCCAGGACCAAAGCAGAAAATCAGCTTCATTTTATAGTCTCTGTACAGGGTTGTCCAGAGGGAAGCTGCATAGACAATATGGGGAAATAATATAAACAAAAGACATAATTTTGGTCTTACAGTACAATTGGAAAATGTAAATGACTAACAAAGGCAAATCATCTTGTCAATGGTTTCTACTCAACTTTGTTAACATGTGACAAGAAGTAAGGAAGGAAAGGGCACAAGGATTTCTGCATAGTTCTTAAAAATTAACTAGACAAAGAGAGGGCTATGTGACTTCTGGCAGGGGGAGTGTGAAGAAAGGAATATGGTTGTTTAGGGAATGTAGGAAGAGTAGTTGGGGGTTCATTCCCTGAATGTCCCCGGGCTATGGGGGCCCTGCCGCCTTATAGCCCGCTCTCTACAAAGAGTTTCCTGGACCACAGAGAAAAACATTTTGTAAGCTACCCAAACATAGAATTATAAGGCGGGGCATGGTGGCTCGTGTCTGTAATCCCAGTACTTTGGGAGGCCAAGGTGGGAGGATTGCTTGAGGCCAGGAGTTCAGCAACAGCCTGAGCAACCTATGGAGACCTCGCTGCTACAAAAATAAAACAATTAGCCAGATGTGGGTGTGTGCCAATACTCCCACCTCCTCAGGAGGCTCAGGCAGGAGTATTGCATGAGCCCAGGAGTTTTGGGTTGCAGTAAGTTATGATGCCAGTTGGGACAACAGAGCTAGAGTCTGTCTCAAGGAAAAAAAAAAAAAAAGAAAAAAAGGAATTATGGGTGACTTTTCTATTTACACTTTTCAGAATTTTTCAGTTTTTTTATTGATACAACATAATTTTCATAATCACAAAAATACTTAATTGACTTTATATTTGCAGCATATGAACTGGAATATAGCAAAGTGTAAGAAAACCATTATCTAGTCAGCGTCAACAGAAATAGCGTGTTACTGAACAGCGCCACCTAGTGCAAAATTTACTTCTCAGATGACTAAACTTCCGTTCCAAGTGGAACACATTATGCTTAGCAAAGCATCACAAGAATGGAGAAGCAAGAATCCTATGTACTCAATTCTGATATGAGGACAATTAATGACCTAGTATATGGAGGGTAGGGAAGAGGAGAGCAGAGAGAGGGAAGGAGAGAGGGGTGGGAGGGTCACAGTGTGGGACACACCTTTTGGGGGTGGGACACAATCATACAAGGGTCTTTACCTAACAAATGCAACCAGTGTAACCTGGTGTCTTGTACCTTCGATGAATCCTCAACAATAAAAAATAAATAAATAAATAAACAAACAACCTTTTATTCCATTTTATAGCTTATAAATCAACAAACATTAAAATATCTGTTAACCAAAATACCTAAAGGTGCTTGCTATCTTTGAAACTTATGTTCATAGATTGTAATTCTTCAGTGGTTTCACATTAGATGAGGCAAGGGACTGTAGCCTATGTTTTGTGTAGTGCTAAGTATACTGTCACAGCTCAAAAGATAATGAATAATGGTAAGAAACAGAAAGTGTTGTAAATTTTCATTTAAAAAATGAAGTCTCTTGTACTGAAATTCAAAAGGAATTATAACTTTTCTTCTCTTGAATATACATGTAATCATAAAATAATTTACTTACAGACTTCATTGGCTTTGATGGGGATATTTTTTCCTTTAGCTTTGTGAGAAGACAAATTTATGTGACAAGCACAAGCATTCTTAGTATAATGAGGGTGTGAGTGTAGATACAATAGATATTTGAGGTCTTTTTTATGTAATCTTATATTATTTATGTGTAAATACAAATATAAGGTTACACTTGTATTTCTGGATTATAATATTAAATTATTATAATGGTAATAGTTTTGAGTAAATATAAAATCTTACATTAATGGAAGCAGCTTTTTAGGAAACTCAATATTATGTATAATTATTTCTTTTTCTTTTTAATATCTACATTAAGTAGAATTATGTTAAGCTTTTCAAAGCAGAAAAAAGCTTTACTGATTTTTTGAAAAGGGAGATAAAAGTAGATTATTTGCAGATAATTCAATGTCTATTAGAAAATTCAAGAATATTTACAGTAATACTGTTTGAACAGTCTGCTCTGAAACAAAAACAAACATACAAAAAAATCAATATCTATCTTAACACAGCAGAAGTAATCTTTTAGAAAAAAGGAAAAAAAGACTTTATTTACACTGTCATGAAAAAAAAACAAGATATCTCCAAAGATTCTTCGAAGTATAAAAGATATATAGCTCACTAAACTTGGATCACATCTAGATTTGAATGTCTCATGGTAAGTAGTGCGAAAGATGAGAACTGAATTATATTTAGTTTTGAGCATCTTCAAATTTACCTTGCTTTTGTGAAAACCTCATTCACATATTTTTGAAAGGTGTATTAATAGATAGATTAAGCAGTATTGAACTTGACTTTGCCACACAGCTCCCATGAAATTATTTGATCAGATTGCCACCTAAAGGCAGAAGGAAAAACAGAAGGTTGCTAGGTAAAATACAGAGGGCACCCACAATTCAAATTTCAGTTAGCAATCAATACTCTTTAGTTTACGTATGTACCAAATATCATATGGGATATACCACCTAAAGTATTTGTTGTTTATCTGAAATTCAAATTCAGCTGGGCATTCTGTAGTTTTATTTGTTCTAAGCATCTTAACATGGTGTGTAAGACCATTTACATGTCTAGGCAACTTCTCGCCTTAGTGGAAGCTTCTTGTTGTTATAAAAATCTTTCTTTTGCGTACGCGCTTTGTTTAGCCTGGAATATGGGAGTTCCTATATGTCTGCTTTTTAGTATCATTTACAGTAATTTTATTACATAGTCATATTCCCTTAAATAGTCACTATTTAAGTAAATGTCAAAATTATAATAGCAGGTTATGATTCATTAATACATTACCTCAAGAAGAAAACAAACAAGTGAAAACACATAAGTTACATAACGACATTATTAGAAAGCTACATTGTGTTATTTAAATGTTAATAAGAGAAAAGCCCAGCGAACTTAAGTTGTGTGTGTGGGAGTGTGTATGTTTCTCTGGCTATATAATTTTCAAGGATCCATGGAATATAAAACTGTGGAACCTCTTGTTCAAAAATTATTAAGAATTTCAAAATGGTAATAGCACAGCATGACCCCAAGTGTGGGACCTTCCAGGGTGCAGGGCCCTGACTGCACTGGTCACCTTCCCTGTGCATGTATATACAGTGCGGTATATGTTTTCCCAACTGAATTGATTTAGAATTGAAGTTTCTTTTTGTTTATGAAGTATATGAATGACTTAAAATAGAAGGCGTGCTGAGATCTTGCTCAGTGAACCTACTGAAATAGTCAAAAAGAAACTTAAGCTTTAAGAATGTGGACTTTATAGGCAGTTAAGGTCTAGTTTCATAGCTTCCTTGGAAGTCTCCAGGGGTGGCTTCAGGACCTACAAACTATCTCAAATTGTAATCGAAATTGTGTGTATGTACATATTTCAGAGGAGAGCTATTGTCCGATCCTCAAAAGAATTAATAATCCCCAAAAGTTTAAGAATCAGTATTCTATAAAATTATTTCTCTTTATTTTTTAAAAATAGATCTCTGGCAAGCCATGGTCTGCTTTAAAAAGTCTCTGCTGGTAACTGGTTTGAAAACTTTAAATACAAGGAATTGTACAGGTGTTTTACCCTCTTCTATTTCAAGGTGTAAGAAACATAAAAGGAGAGATATAGGAATAAACAAGTACATCAAGATCCCAGTTAGAGAAATGAAATCTAAGAGAATGTACATTAAACCCTTATATCCCAGCTACTACTATTAGAAAACTTGAGAAACAGTGAAATTGATCTGTCCCTACAGTAGTCTTATGTAATAACATTTATTGAACACTTATCAGGTGCCTGCCACTGTGTCATTAATCATTTATAACTGTTAGCTCAACCCTCCTAACAACTCTATAATCCCATGGTAAAAATGAGAATCAGAAGCAAATAGAGGATGAGAAACTTACCCAAGTACTCACTTCTGCAGCAAGTGTACTAAGTAAATTGGAACAATAAAAAGAAGATCAGCACGGCCCCTGCACAAAGTTGACATGCTACTTTGTGCAGCATTCATGTTTTACTTACATATCATGTGTATTTTCTATTTAAAAAGAAAAAAAAAGAACGAAACTTGCCCAAGGACACAGAATAGCCAGTAGAGAGAGGTTTTGAATTGGCCACAATATTCTCATCAACTGCTTTATTTTCTACTTGGTTATTTCATAGGTAACTTAGAAAGGCATCAATATGTCACAGAACTTTCATTTACTAAGCATCAGATTGTTTTTCCAAATTCAGAGAAGTGCGTGTACGCCTAAAAGGTGTTTTCTTCTTTTAATGCTGGTTAAATAGAGCAGCGGGAGGGGAGAAGTAACCAGAAATCTGTAACTGATCTGTAAACACCACTGCACTCAGACCAGCCAGAAACTTTTAATTTTACTCTATGTAAATTATGCCTCTATAGTTAGCCAAAAACGGCTTTAAAATTTTTGAATAAGGTAAAAAATTTAAAATTAAAGACTTTTTTAAAGGTATCAAGATTGAAGAAGTACATTAGAGAACTGAAAAGTCATCCTTCCAGGAAGCTGCCTCCACTTGGCTTCCTGAAACCCTCTGAGGGTCTCTTTACCCACTGCTGGCTGCTGCCTCTCAGCAATTTGGGGGGATCGTCCTCTACTCCTGATCGGGCCTTCTCTGCCCTCTTCTTCCCTCCTACACATACTCTTTGGGTAAATTAATTCAATCCTATCACTTTAAATATTGTCCAAACGTGGATTGGATGATTTTCAAATTTATATTAATATTTCCAGCTTGCACCTTTCCCTTGAACTCAGATTTGTATATTCAGCTTTCTTCTCAACAGCTCCCATTTGGAGAGCCAGTCAACATTTCAAACTAAACATGGCCAAAATGAGCCCTAATTTCCCTCCTTCAAGGAGAAGAAGTCGGCTTGGTTAGGGCACTGGCCACATGCACTGGGGCTGGTGAGTTCAAACCCGGTCTGGGCCTGCTAAACATCAATGACAACAACAGCATAAATAGCGGGGTGTTGTGGCGGGTGCCTGTAGTCCCAGCTACTTTGGAGTTTGAAGTTGCTGTGAGTTGTGATTCCCCAGCACTCTACCGAAGGTGACATAATGAGACTCTGTCTCAAAAAAATAAAAATAAAAAAAAGGAGGGAAGGGCCTCCAATATATGGCACCTCATTCTTCAGATACTCAGAATAAAAAACCTTCCGAATATCTTTGCCTGTTTTCCCTCCTTCATATCCCGTCTCAAATCTATTGGCAAATGGGGACAGCTTAACCTTCAAAATATGTTCAGATCAATACATATCCCAAATCCATCTACCTCCTAACTCAAGTCGCCATGATCTCTCTTATCCAAATTCTGGCAAAACTCTCCATAGTAGCCATGGGAAGGTGCCTTTCAAACCTCCCACAGGGTGAGGGAAACCAATAGCGTCCCCGCTGTGGCACTCTGACATCCATTACGGTGCTGTCACTGAAGCCAGGTGTCCCATGGGCGACTCTCAGCTGACAGGCACTGCAGGAACACGGGGGCAGGCCCATTCCTGGGAGTGGGTGGCTTTGGCTTGAGGTCCCCACGGGCTTTCCACACTTTTGTGGAAGTGCACTGAAGTCTCAGATTCTCCCTCCAACCTCCTGCCCTCCTCTGCCCCTCACCAGGGTCAGGCCTGCCTATTCTGGCCCTGCCATCTCCCTCACAGGTGTTCCTCTCATTAAATCTTTTGCATGTCTAATCCCCTCCCCTTGCTTCTGAGAGGACGTGGGCTTGCAGTCCATTATCTCTTTACAGCAGAGCAGCCAGAAGTGATCAAGCTTCCTGATCAAGCTCCCTTTCTTTTCTTTTTTTTTTTTGTAGAGGCAGAGTTTCACTTTATCGCCCTCAATAGAGTGCCATGGAATCACACAGATTTCAGCACCCTCTAAATCCTAGGCTTAGGTGATTCTCTTGCCTCAGCTTCCCGAGTAGCTGGGTCTACAGGCGCCCGTCACAACGCCCGACTATTTTTCTGTTTTGCAGTTCAGCCAAGGCTGGGTTTGAACCCGCCACCTTCGGTATACGGGACTGGCGCCCTACTCAATGAGCCACAGGCGCCGCCCTCAAACACCCTTTCTATCGCCTGCAAGCACCACACAATCTCTCCACCTCTTCCTCGCAGACCTTGTCTCCTCTTTGCAGGCTCTGCTCTGGCCACACACATCTCTGGGCTGTTTTTCGACCCACTACATATAAACTTGCCCTTGCACTTGTGCTTCCGTCCCAGATACATGCAGATCTCGAGCCTTCTCTTCACTCATGTTCTCTGCCCTCTTATCTTGCTTTATATTTCTCTTCATGGCTTTTAGTCAACATCCGACCTATTATTTATCTCTTCTGTTTGTCTGTTAACTCTTTTTTTTTTTTTTTTTTGAGACAGAGCCTCAAGCTGTCACCCTGGATAGAGTGCTGTGGCATCACAGCTCACAGCAACCTCCAATTCCTGGGCTCAAGCGAGTCTCCTGCCTCCGCCTCCCAAGTAGCTGGGACTACA
>CAUYON010037922.1:0-15597 GCA_963573935.1 Arctocebus calabarensis | reverse complement strand
CCCCTGAGGGCTAAGGCTGCAAGGCGTCTCAGTCCCCGCCTTTAGGCTGCTCAGTCACTAGATTACTCGCTCCCGCCCAATGCCTGTTTTGCGACCCTGAGGGTGGAGCTTGCCAGGGCAGTTCTCCCACAATGGCTCCGCACAGCCCACCACCAAACACTGGCAGCTCCGTTTGGCTTGGTGGCCCAGTTTGGGGCCTCAGGCAACACTCAAAAAACCCCACACTCCTGCCCAGGTTCTCCCAAGGCAGTTCAACCAAGTGCCAAGTCCAAAAGAAACCCAAATGGCTTACAGGCAAGGTCCTTCCAGCCTGCAGTCCCACTGCTGCCCCACCCACAGCCGCCGCCGACAGGATCAGACCGAATGAATAGAGGCAACCACTTGCCCAATCTCCGCCACTTTAGCCTTCCTCAGGGTGTCCAGAAGCCTCACGCTGTCTCCCTGTGTCCCCAAAGGGAAGTTTCTGGGCAGATCCCACCTGGCAGAGATGCCTGAAGTCCTCTCTCCCCATTCTCACTGTGCCCAGCCACAAGGAAGCTGTTACTCGTCCGCCATCTTGCTCCACCCCCCATTTCTTCTATTTTTTTAAAAGAAGCAGCATATGTAAAATTAAAAGCATTGGACATCAATGCATAAAATATATATGAATTGGAACTGTGTGGATTTGTTCCTTGGGAAGTAGTGAGGAGTGATGCATTCTTTCAACCTTCTCCTCCTCATGTAATTAGCCACTGTGGCAAATCTGCAACACTTTTGGGGGAACACTTTTTTTTTTTTATTAAATCATAGCTGTGTACATTAATGCAATCAAGGGGTACAATGTGCTGGTTTCATATACAATCTTAAATATTTTCATCAAACTGGTTAACATAGCCTTCATGGCATATGCGGGCACACTTTTGATATCCACTATTTACAGCTTATTTCTCAGAGGCTACATACCTTTCCATTGTATAGACACCATCATTAACTTAGCTAACACACTAGTGTATGAAATTCAGTTTGTTTCCAATTATTCACCGTCATAAAAAACACCAGCGTGAATATTCTTGTTCAGTTTTTGTAAATGTCATTATTTCCTGAATATAAATTTTTAGAAGCAGAATTATTCAAAGAAATCACATTTTGAAGACTCTCAATTCATATTTAGAATCATTTCTCTCTAAGATTATAAGAATTCATACTCCCACAAGCAATGTACAATTAATATGAATAACAACAAAAATAATAATAAATACTTAAAGTTCATTGAGGACTCCATGTGCTGGCTGAGCACGATGTTGTGTGAGTTATGTGAACTTGTTTCACTTAATCCTATTAGAAGTATTTTAACATCTCTAGCTCTCTCCTTATGGATGAGGAAACTGGGGCTTATGTTTCATTTTTCCAGTTAATATGGTTCACTTCTAGGATAGCCAGGGTCACTTTTCTTTTACTCTTGAAAACATCATATACTTTTCATTAAAAAATGATGGAAATTAAAATTATCCCAATATTATTTAAAATAGTTCATCGTTTTGATGAATTTGAAATGTCATTCTATAAATTGTTATTTTTATGCTTACATTCATCTATGTTAGACTTCCATTCTATTCCATTGATCACTGTATCCTCCACCAGTCCTAATATTACTTTAATTATTATAGTTCAGCAATGTATTATTTTGGCAATTAAAAAAATGTTGAACAATGTTTATTTTAAGCTGTTTAAATGATGAGAAATATATGTCTAAATAGTTTTATTCTTTGTTTTGGGCAAACCCTATCTGATCACCTCCTATTTATAATTTTAACACTTTATTTAAAAAATAGGTTTGCTATTTGACATCTATGAAGATCAAATCACAGCAATACTGGGTCACAGTGGAGCTGGCAAAACTTCACTGCTAAACATTCTGAATGGATTATCTGTTCCAACAGAAGGTGAGCAAAAAGAAATTTCTCCACAACAAGATAACTGATAATAGAATAAGGTCATAAGCATGCCTGTATCATTATAAATTTGATGGTTTAAGAGAAATAATGTTTATTTCATGTTGTTTCCCAGAACTATGTGATTTTGAATGTATTTTGTATTTTTTCAATTTTTATAAAAATAGCTATCTTTATTCTATTGTTTAATATTTTTATAAATGCATATGTTGTCAAAAATAATTAGTATGGTTGTTAATAAATTATGAAGTCATCATTTCAGATATTTGTGAATATATGCCAATATTTTCTTGATCCCTGAATATGAATAAAATGTCTTATCTTGCCAACATGAATTTATTTTTAACTTCTCTTCTTAGGATCAGTTACTATCTACAATAAAAATCTCTCCGAAACGCAAGACTTGAAGGAAATCAGAAAGAACACTGGTATTTGTCCTCAATTCAATATTCAATTTGACGTTCTCACTGTGAAGGAAAACCTCAGCCTGTTTGCTAAAATAAAGGGGATTCACCCACAGGAAGTGGAACAAGAGGTAGATGGGCACGCCATTGGGTCCGTTAACTACCAACCCTTCACCTACTTAAATCACGACCATCTAGTTTCCTTCAATGATTCATGCCCTGTTGTGAATGACATTTAGGCAAAGCGGTCCCATTGCTTTACTGGGCAGTTAAAATTGTATACTATGAATTGGATTTTGAGCCTGGTATATTTTCTCATATATAGGTACAACGAATTTTGTTGGAATTGGATATGCAAAACATTCAAGATAAAGTTGCTGAACATTTAAGTGAAGGACAGAAAAGAAAACTGACCTTTGGGATTGCCGTTTTAGGAGATCCTCAGGTAAATGAGATTATTTCCAGGGAGGAAAGCAGAGAGAATGTCCCTAAAACATCAAGCTCTCTTGCTATTAAAAGTGGTAGCACTTCCGTGGTAATGTATCAAGAGAGAACCTGTAAGGTTTAACGCTAAATATAAGTATACTGGAGACAAATGGCTGGATACTTACTATTTTGGGGGGAGGTTTTAGTTGTTTTTCACGCCATCATGTGGGAACAGTTAACACAGACGAGATATTAATTTATGTATCTTTGTTCCTCTGTAGGTTTTGCTCTTAGATGAACCAACTACTGGTTTGGATCCCTTTTCCAGGCATCAAGTGTGGAGCCTCCTGAAAGAACGCAGAGCCAACCGTGTCATCCTCTTCAGTACCCAGTTCATGGATGAGGCTGACATTCTGGCTGGTAATTGTTGGTTTTATCTCAGTATCACTGTAAAGAACTTGAGAGATTTAGAAGTCATGTTTATTCCAGTATAACAGCCTTATCCTCATTCCCCAGTGTGTCACATTGCATAGCAGCCTAGGGGGTGAACAGCAGGACTTGAGTTCCAATGTGGAATTCCTCCCTGGGTTGTGCCATTGCTAGGTTGTGACCACTACTGAAAAATTGTGATTACTTTTTTCAGGTCAGCTGTCATTTAATTTAAGCATTCAAATCTTTAACATATATTTGGTTGAAAAATAGTCACTCATACTTCAGCATGAAAGCAGAGAAGGCAGCATGGCCAAGTAATCTGTGATGCTTTGTTCAGGATGCACTGGAGAGTGCAAACATAGACTTGTGTTCATGAGCTTATTTTGAATGCATCATTTTTAACCTGTGTTTCCAATTTTAAAACGCACATTGCAAGTAGTTTATGTCTGTGGAGTTCTGAGCTTTGGCTCCCCACTGTTATTTTCTAGAATGGGAAGACAGGACTCCTAATATCTTTTCTCACTTGTTTCTATTTACTCAGATAGGAAAGTGATCATGTCCAAGGGGAGATTGAAATGTGCAGGATCTTCTATTTTTTTGAAGAGAAAGTGGGGTCTTGGATATCACTTAAGGTAAAGACTTTGGGGATAGATTGGATATATGTGTTTTCAAAACTTGAATATCAAAGAGTCATGAAAGAGACTCTGTCATACTGGACTGATCCTTACTTTCTGATGTTTCTTCCTCCTCCAACTTTATTTAATGTTAATAGTGGCCAACATCTCAACATTATGAACCAAGCCGGGAGGCTGACAGCAGGACTTTGTCATGTACCATTTTTCCAGGGAGCTGTTCTGTGTAGCCTAAACGTCAACTTTCTTCCCATACCCCACTTTCCTTCATTGATCCATATAATTCTGTTTTTGTAGCTTCATAGGGCACAAAACAAATAATTTCAGAAGCCAATAAGTGGTGACAACTGTGTCTAATGAGAAAGTCTATATCCAGGACAAAAAAGTTTTTAAAAATAAACTCTATGGCCAAATAAAACCTGGATATGGGCCAAATTCTCTTAATAGCTGCTAATTTCTGACAGCTACATGGTCTGGTGTAATCACTTTCTCTAAGAAGTTTCTGTCTGTGTTCTCATCTCCCTCTATTTATCATCATACTTACCATATAACTTCAAGTTTATTATGTATTTGTTATATCTGTAGTTGGAGTTTCTACATCTATATATTGATCCTAAGATTTTTAAACTGATGGATCATCATTAATGTTATAATTTACTAATTTTGTTAGATCCACAAAGCCATGTAAAGTAGTACTCAATGGCTAGAAATTCGGTAAGAGTTCTTCTATTGGGGTAGCTGTGGAGAACCTGCACATGACTTGTCTTTTCTTTTACATGTTAGTTTGTATAGGAATGAAACATGTGATCCAGAACAAATAACATCCCTCATTAATCGTCATGTCCCTGATGCTAAACTGAAAACAGAAAGCAAAGAAAGCCTTGTGTATACGTTGCCTTTGGAAAGGACAAATACATTTCCAGGTAACTTAAAAATGATTACAATGGAACGAAATTTGGGAATAAATGTTTATATCATTATTAATATTATAATTTCCATTGGATTTTGGAGTTTGGATTTTGTCTTAGGTTTGGTCACCGAGAAGCAGAGCTTGAGATGAGAGTTTGGGTATAGTTAATTTATTTGGTAATTGATCCCTATAAGCACCAGCAGATAATGAGGGTGTGAGAGTGCTATGGGGGAAGCCAAGCAGTTTGCATTATGGTGGTGGGCAATGAAGGTATAATGCCACAGGGGGGAAATAAATGAATTAGTACATAATTGGGGTCAGAAGGATGTCCTTGGGGAGGTGAGGAAGCTGCAATGTGTGCTACACAATGGCAATGTGTGTTCTCTATTCATCCTTGGTTGAGAGATTCTTCCAGGAGCATCATTAACTTTCTGACCAGTACAGATTACTCTGAACAGGAGCTTTGCAATCTTCTGAGGCCAGAAAAAGGATCTCAGGGAGATGTTTTTAATATGCAGATTTACTGTGTATGGGTGAGTGGAGAAGAGATTTGTTGGGATATCAAAGTGTCTGCTAGAGTTTTCATCCCATACAATAGTCTCCCCTTCTCTGTGGGGCATACGTGGTTCCAAAATCCTCAGCTCATGCCTGAAACTGTGGGTAGTACCAGACCCAACTGCCATTAGGCAGAGCACATGTCATGGCTTCTACCCCCCAATTTGAAGCCCTTTCCATCTTAACTAAGCATTTATAATACACTGTGGCCATAACTTTTGCAGTTTGAGATGCAACAACAAAGTGAGCACAAATTTATTTTGCCTTCTTCACAATTTCATGATTAGAAGCCTCAGCACACATTTTTTTTTCCTGTTACTTATTAAGTCAAGAATTTCCTTTCCTTGTCATTGAAAGGAAACCCTTTATGAGTTCTCTTTGGCTTATCCAGATTGCCAGCATCACTATTCTAGCTCTTTGGAGCCATTATTAAGTAAAATAAGAGTTACTTAAACACAAGCACAGCAATATCATAACAGTTGATCCGAGGGCCATCACCAAGATGGCTTCTGGGTAACTAGCAGGTGGGTGGGTGCAGAGGTAGCCATGGATCTTCTGGACAAGGAGATGATGCATGTCCTGGTTGGGAGTAGTGAGACAGTGCAAGCTTTCACTATTCAGAAGGGCATGGCATTGAAAACTTCTAAATTGTGTATTTCAGAAATTTTTCATTTAATATTTTTGGACCACAGTCAGCTGGGGGTAATTGAAACTATCAAAAGCAAAGCCATTGATAAGGAGAGATTATTCTACTTTAATTCAACAGTGCATGCATTATTTTTCAGTTAAAAACACTATTTATTTATGTTTTTATTGGGACAAAGTCTCATTCTGTCACCTGGGTAGAGTACCTTGACATCACAGCTCACAACAACTTCAAACTTTGGGGGTTGAATGATCCTTTTGCCTCAAACTCCCAAGCTGGGACTACAGGTGCCTGCTACAATGCCAGACTAGTTTTTCTATTTTTAGTAGAGATGGGGTCTCACTGTTGTTCAGGCTGGTCTTAAACTCCTGAGCTCAAGTTGTACACACTTAAGCCTACCATAGTGCTAGATTACAGGTGTGCAGCACTGTGCCTGGCCTGTAGTTTATTTACTCGACCAGCGTATTAAACATAGTTTCCCAGCTAGAAGGATAACAATACCATCTTAGATTTCATTTGATAAGGAATCCTAAGTATCACTAACTCTTGTACAATGCTTACTGTGTGTTAGGCACTGTTCTAATGGTTTCATATATATCAACTCATTTAGTTCATCTCATGTTCTATGAGGTGAATGGTATAATTTTCCCTGTTTTACAAATGAGAAAATGTGTTTCAGTCTCTTCTGATTTAAGTAGCATCCTTTTTATTTAAACATTTGATTTGTTAAAGGTTTAATTCCATATAAGCCCAACTTAAATAAGTTCTTTTGAATGATTTGGTTTCTTTAGGCAAATACTTAAGAATTTCAATTTTAGCCCCTCTCCAATATGGCCACACTCTCTGTACTTGTAGGAGCATGGAAGACAGCGTTCTCAGATTGGCAGACTATACAATATTATTCTGTTCTTGAACTAAGGCCCCATGAGGTGTAGCCAACCTATTTCCTTTTTTTGGTGAGAGGAGGATAAGGAATTATATAAGTGGTCACTGAATTCCATAAAAAGAAGATGGTCAAAAGCATTTCAAGTAGAATAGAAAAGGAGCTGTCTGCAGGGCCTTGAGTGAGAGGGCAGAGTGGCACATTGAGATGGATAGGGTTGTATGAATAGATGGAGACTGGTTCTGTGGCACCTCAGAGGTTTTATTATTGACTTTGTTTTAAATACACTGAGACATTAGTGAAAGACCTATAAAGAAGGAAAACATAGACTATGGGCAGAGGTCTGTGGTCTGAAAATTGAGTTCTTAAACTCACCCTAGAAAAATACTACATACCTCATGGCTGAATATCCCTATGGTTACCTTCAAAGCACTCCGCTTGGAAAGCTATACATTGACATTAGCACCTAATTTACCTTTCAAAGCAATTTTGGAGCTTTTTTTCAGGAATGGCCATCAGTGTTGTCATTGTATTAACCTTGATGTCCTGAATGTTGTCAAAATGTCTTCCTTTGAATATTTCCTTTATCTTCCAGTAAAGAAAAAAAGTCAGTGGGGGGCAAGATTAGGTGAGTAGGGTTGGTGTTCCAAAACAGTTATTTGTTTACTTGCTAAAAATTCCCTCAAAGACAGCCATCTGAGCTGCTACATTGTCCTGATACAAGAGCCATGAGTTGTGAAAAGTTCAGGTTGATTTCATCTAACTTTTTAATGCAGTCTTTTAAAATATTAAACTTGGGAAACTATTTGTCTGATTGGTAGCAATTCATAATGATAATCCATATAATGTCAAAAGAGGCTAGCAATATTCTTTTACCTCTTGATTTGGACTGATGAAACTTTTTTGGACATGGAGAATTGGTTCACTTCCATTGTCCACTTTGATGTTTTGTTTCAGGGATGTATTGCTATGCTCATGTTTCATTACCAGTGATAACATGGCCCCAAACATCATCTTTATTTATTTATTTATTTATTTATTTTTGTAGAGACAGAATCTCACTTTGTCGCCTGCAGTAGAATGCCATGGCGTCACAGCTCACAGTAACTTCATATTCTTGAACTTAGGTGATTCTCTTGCCTCAGCCTCCCAAGTAGTTGGGACTGCAGGTGCCCACAATAATGCCTGGCTAATTTTTTGTTGCAGTTTGGCTGGGGCCAGGAACAAACCTTGGCATATGGGGCCAGCACCCTACCCACTGAACCACAGGCACCACCCAACACTGTCTTGCCTCTCTGAAAGGTCTTGGCAAACTTGAACTCTCCTTCGCCTTTGTTACTCGATGATAATTATTTCACACACTTTTCTCACACTAAGATTTTCCTAATTGTTTCTCTATTGATCTTTACTTGGTCTGCTATGCTTCTCACACTCAGCCAGTGATTTTGCCACAATATTCAATGACATTTTTGCAATGTTTTCATCAGTTCTGCATGGTACTGGCTGCCCTGACCTCTCCTCATCAGTGATACATTCTTTTTCTTTGGAAAAACATTGAATCCATTTGTACACGGCCATTTTCTTCATGACATTATCCCCATAAACTTGGGCTAGCATGTCTCTGATTTCACTTCCACTCTTGCCAAGTTCAACTAGAAATTTAATGTTTTTCATTGCTCTCATTAAAGCTCTGACATTCTTGTGATGGTACATGAAAACATGCAACAGCAATATTGAATGTCACTTAGCAAGACACAGCCCACACGTTGATAGGAACACCAGGGTGAGACATTGCTATACCAAGGTTATGACACCTTAACCAACATGTTTGGACAGTGATGCCAGCATAAGCACATGGTGGCAAGCTTGCAAACTTAATTGTCAGACCTCGTGTGTGTGGATTTGCAGTGTGGTGGCGAGAAGATGATAGTCCTTCTGATGCTCATTTTTCCTCAGAGACGCCCCTAGGAAGCTTGTAAACTGAGGGAGAAGATGAAGTACAGACAGTTTAAGCATAGAGGGATAGATTTAACACAATCACTGAAGAGTGAGAGCATTCTGAGGACATTTTTGTTTTTGACTTCTGTGATATTCCAAAGACAGGATTTTCTGAGCAATATTCTGCATCATCTTTTAAATAAGTACACATTTAGTTGGTTCAGTTATTGCTGTAGTTTTTCAAAGTATCTATTCCTGCCTTTTGCGTTAGATCTGTTCAGTGATCTTGATAAGGTTTCCGCCCAGGGAGTGATGGGTTATGATGTTTCCACGTCAACTATGGATGAAGTCTTTATGAAACTAGAAGGAAAATCAGCTATCAAACAAGGTAAAGCCACTTATACAATTCAAAATCCATCAATTTCCAAATGATCACACATTAATTTAGTATTTATAATTCCTGATACATGATTCACACTGAGGAATGTGATTCATCCTACATTTGCCTCTGCTGTTTAGGATGGGCGGTCACTGTTCCTTAGCATGATTACCAGGACTGAACACAAAGCCCACATGTCTCTGAAAACTATCTCCTAGGTCAGCAGTCTCCTCCTTTCCCTAGTTGTCACTGCTTCCTGGTTACTTTTAGTCTCTGAGAGTGTTTTTAATCTGGGGCATGAGGTCTGAGCAGACTTTTTAAAATAAATAAATTACTCTTAGCTTTTATACAAAATTCCACTGAGTTCCTAATGGAGAGAACTCTTAGCATCAGTTCTAGTACATTTTAATGGGTAAGAATAAGGACTGTCATTTATGAAGCATCTTCTATGCCTGACACTTTGATTAATGTGTGGATACACCTTGACCTTGTTGTATACCTTCAACATTATCTTCCTATAAGAACCTCCCAACAAGTGTCATTGGCACCATTTTACAGATGTGAAAATCAAACCTAACGCAGTTAAATGATCTTCCACAGTCATACCACTTATAAGTCATAAATGTGGGCCTCCCAAATAGGTCTGATGGTTTCAGACCATCAGAGCTAGTGATCTTTCCCCTAAACTGCTAAATTATTGATACTTTGGTAAGAATGGAAATTTAGGCATAATTTTCTATGGAGAAAATTTTTTGAAATCCCTCAGAATTTTGTTACATGTGGGACTTTCTTTGCCTTTTTAAAGACTAGGGATGATGAGATCACCCTTTTTTGGTGAATGCTTCCTTTGATATAAACTCAGTATGCTTTCTGGTTTATAAAACATGGACATTGTAATATGTTTTTTATATTGCTTACTTCATCACCACAAACATTCTAAAATATTTTTTCTTAAAGAGATTTATGTTAGTATGCATCACCATTGGAAACTACATATAAAACTTAACTGTGGATAGAAAATACAGAAAGCAGTAGTGAAGTATAAACTTAATAACTATTAAAAAATGTCTAAACAGCTCCTTTGAATCAGCTATAAAAATGAAAACAAATGCAAAACAGTTTTTAATATTATGAATAATATTATCCTCAGGATGGGATTAATAGTGTGTGTTTGTGATAGATTTTGAACAAGTGGAGATGGCAAGAGACTCAGAAAGCCTAAATGAAATGGAGCAAACTCACTCTTCTCTCGCTGAAACACAGACGTCTGCAAAGGGCATGGGCCTCTGGAGAATGCAAGTCTGTGCAGTGGCCCGGCTCCGTTTCTTAAAGTTAAAACGTGAAAGGAAAGTTCTTTGGACGCTGTGAGTATGAGACTGCTGTAGTTTTGTCAGATAATGAGTTTCAAAAGAGGTTCAAATCGGAAGGGAATGAAGAACTAGAACGCAATACAAATGCAGCATTTGATTTTACTGAAAGTGGGGACACCTGTATGTTAGCACTTAATTAGTCTTATACATACAGGTATGTTTTGTTTTCATTGTGTGATAATATGGAGTTTATAAAGCGGTGGCTTTTGGGACTGTGCAGCATGCTAAAGTGTGACTTTTAGAATTCTGCCGCTTGGAATCATAGCTGGCATAAAGTGGATTTTGCACTCAATAAATATTTGTGAAATGTCTGACAAAATTAAAAAGAAAACTGCTACAGATTCATATGGTAATTTTTCTTTTCTGTTTAGACTGTTGGTATTTGGAATTGCAGTGTTCCCTTTGATTATGGAAAACATACTTTTTGCTACATTTGATGAAAATTTTGATTGGGAGTTTAAAACTGGATTATACTTCCTCTCTCCTGGACAACTTCCCCAGGAACCCCGCACCAGCTTGTTGATCATCAATAACACAGGTGAAAAGAAAAAGAAAATTTAAATTCAGAAATATAGTATTGTTTATTAGCGTACATGGAGGAAGAAAATGTGTATTTAAATTTCATTCATAGAAAACAATGTATGAGCAGCCGTATATATTTGCTCTGATTTTGGACATAATAAAGATGATGGGTAAGAGAAAAGGAACCTGGGTCACTGCCGAACCCGAGAGAGTGAGGCTGCCCCTCTACCTTACTGCCCTGTGCTACTCCAGAGAGGACAATAAACTTCTGTACTGGCTGAAACTTCTATTCTGAGATTTCTCCATTATAGCCGTTTTGTAGCCTATGCCACAAATAGGAGCCACAATGATTGTCGTGCAAAGGTGGTCTATCTGCACCACAGGCCTGCCAATGAAGTATAATAGTATACTACAAGAATCCTTATCTTGTGAATCCTTTCTTGATGAGTTCCTTACTCATTCTGACTTTCACCCCTATTTGTGATTTAGGGTTTTAATGCATCTTCTTTAAACAAATGTGTTTTTTTTTCCATTCTGTTTCTCATTCTTCTGTTATTTCCATCTGGGTTTTGGAAAATCAATTTTATTCGTCCCGCTACCATAAAACTGAGTTTTGCTGATCATACATTTAATTTCCAAGACTGAAAATTGTTTACCTATCAGCTTGTGTGAGAGGCGAATCGTACACGTCCTTTTTAGTTGCTCTGAAGACAGTATGCGTGTGTTGGCTTATTTATTTTTTCTTTTCTGTTCTTGGTTGTTGTATATTTTGTGATTTAAGTTTGGGGTTTCTGTGACACCTTGTTCCTCTTTTCTCCAAACGTGATGATCATGGGTAAGATATTTATCTTTTAATGTAAAAAATCCTATTTATGCAGCTTCTTACATACCTCAAGGGACTGTGGGGATAGGGGTGTGGCTGCCCCAGGGTACCTCACAAGCTTATTTTCTATGTGTGTTTTCCTTTTGGGAGGAACCCAAATTTATCTCAGCTTTAGCCCTATTTTCTGATCTCAAAGCCTGTTCTAAGTGGCCCCAACTTGAAGTCCTGTTTAAAAGCCTAAATGAGAAAAAAAAGTCTTTCTTTTCTGTTTATTCATTCCTTCCTGCCCTAATTGTTGCCTGGAGTTAACGTCAGGTTCTGCCCTATTGGTCTCCTCAGATAACATCTCTTAGGGAGTAAACACAGGATTCTTTTCATTTTTTGGCTCTCTGATTTTCCCTTTATTTATTTATTTTTTATTTGTTGTGTTAAGACATTTATACTCACTCTTAATAGATTTGATTCTTTTTATTTTCCCATTTTAATTTATTTTTTATTAAGTCATTTGTGCATCGATCATACATACTTGATAGAGGGAGGGTTAGTAGGGGGACCACACCTAGGGAGCATATTGCAAGTACAAATAGATTTGATTCTTAACCTGGTGGTACCTGCAGCTGCTGTTTCATCTACGTGGACATTGGCGGGGTTTGATTTCTCATCTTGCTCCAGGTCTGGTTAGCCAATTCACAACCGTCTCCTATTCATTCACTCTGAGCTTAGATGTCCTGGAAACTGGTTCTACCTTCACCCGGTTGCTCCTGTGGGCTGGCTCCAGACTGTGGATTTTTCTCCGCTCCTATTTCTCTGTCAAACAATCCTATCTGAGTCATATCAGAGTCATATCAAACAGTCTGATCTAATAATAGCACCCTTTCCATTTTCCATTTATATTTGTCTGCTACATAAATGTGAAATATAAAAATATATATGCTATATATATAAATATGAAAAGAAGTAAAATATATGTGTTATGCAGGCACATGTATTTGCCTTTTCATTTTTTGAAGGAAAAGGGAGAGAGGAGTGTGTTTTCACTGGTTATTTTAGACTGGACAACTTGAAGTACTCCTTCTAAAATATCTCCAAAGATACTCAGGTCAAATGTATTTACCAAAAGTCATACAGAGAATTACCTTGTTTTTATGATCACACAGTAAACTTGCATTAAACAGATCTATGTAGCTAATTGATTGTAGCCTAAGATTTGCTAAACAAAAGATGGTGGAGTGATTTCTCCTGGATGGGCCAATTTTATTATGGTGATGCCCAAAGAAACATTCCTTCTCGTCCCATGCTACAAACATTGACTTTATTTTATGAGGTTTACTTTAAAAGTTTGGCATATATTTTACCTATTTTATATGGCCTTTTGTTATCGATTTCATACTAGAATCCAATATTGAAGATTTTATACAGTCACTGAAGCACCAAAGTATACTTTTGGAAGTAGATGACTTTAAAAACAGAAATGTTACTGAAGGCTTTTCATACAATGGAGCTATCATAGTTTCTGGGAAACAAAAGGTATGCTTCTTACTTTTGCTTTTATGACAAAGAAAAAGAAGCCATAACAACTTGTTGCCTGTATAAATTTTTAAAAAATTTCAGAAAGTCACACCTTAGCATATGGTGATTGGACTCAGAAAAACATTACGGGTTGTTATTTAATAAACTGTGACGCTTGTGTAAGTTTTTGTAAAACATGTTCTCTCAACTTTGAATTAGATAATTTTTAGGTCCAAAAGAAGCAAAACTTAATTGTATTGTTCAAGCTTAATGAAAATATTACAACTCATAATCTCATCAGCTGATGTAATTATGGGTTCAAGGAATCTTATTCGATGGCTAACTACCTGAATGATTTTTTTTATATATTGAGAATGTACATTCCATGAAATCTCTGTGGTAAAGGTATTCTCAGTCTGCTATCTTAGCCAATATCAGTTTGTGTAGAAAGGTATAAGCGACAGAAATTCACCAAGGAACAAGGCTATTGAAAAATACATCTTAATCCATCTCAGCGCCTGTAGCTCAGCGGCGAGGGCACCAGCCACATACACCGGAGCTGGCAAATTCAGATCCAGCCTAGGCCTGCCAAACAACAATGACAACTGCAACCAAAAAATAGCCAGGTGTTGTGGCGGGTGTCTGTAGTCCCAACTTCTTGGGAGGCTGAGGCAAGAGAAGCGCTTAAGCCCAACAGTTTGAGGTTGCTGTGAGCTGTGACACAACAGCATTCTACTGAGGTCAATACAGTCAGATTCTGTCTCAAAAAAATAAAAGAAAGAAAGAAAGAAAATACATCTTAATCGTAAGGACTCTTAAATCTTATGTGCATTCTAATAAAAACAAGGGACCAAATTAAATGAAGCTACCTCTTTATTTCTTGCTATAAGGAGAATAAAAGCAAAAATAATTCTTTGAAGATATACCATTGAATTAAGTCCCACCTAAACCAACTAAATACAGTATGCTATAAAGGATGTAATGGCTTTGTGCCAGCTTTGGAAACTACTTTGGTAGCTGATTTTTTTGTTATTTACCTAGCATATTTTCTTTTATTATTATTATTATTTTTTTATTATTGAATCATAGCTGTGTACATTAGTGCAATCAAGGGGTACAATGTGCTGGTTTCATATACAATCTGAAACATTTTCATCCAACTGTTTGACATAGCCATCATGTCATTTTCTTATTTTATTGTATGAAGATATTTGTATTCTGCATTTAATAAGTTTTTGTCTGAACCCGTTAAGAAGCACTATAGGTGTGGCCCCACCATTTACCCTCCCTCTACCCATCCTCCCTCCTCCCTCTACCGATCCTCCCTCCTCCCCTCCTCTCCCTGCCACTTTCCCAATATTCTTATACTATTATTGGGTTATAGCCTTCATATGAAAGCTATAAATTAGCTTCATAGTAGGGCTGAGTACATTGAATGCTTTTTCTTCCATTCTTGAGATACTTTGCTAAGAAGAATGTGTTCCAGCTCCATCCATGTAAACATGAAAGAGGTAAAATCTACATCTTTCTTTAAGGCTGCATAGTATTCCATGGTATACATGTACCACAATTTATTAATCCATTCATGGGTCAATGGGCACTTAGGATTCTTCCATGACTTAGCAATTATGAATTGGGCTGCAATGAACATTCTGGTACAGAAATCTTGGTTATAATGTGATTTTTGGTTTTCAGGGTATATACCAAGTAAAGGAATTATAGAGTCGAATGGCAGGTCTATTTTTAGATCTCTAAGTATTCTCCAAACATCCTTCCAAAAGGAGTGTATTAGTGTGCATCCCCACCAGCAATGTAGAAGTGTTCCCTTTTCTCCACATCCACGCCAACATCTCTAGTTTTGGGATTTTGTTATGTGGGCTAATCTTACTGGAGTTAAGTGATATCTCAAAGTAGTTTTGATTTGCATTTCTCTGATGATTAAGGATGGTGAGCATTTTTTTCATGTGTCTGTAGGCCGTGCGCCTGTCTTCTTTAGAGAAGTTTCTCTTCAAGTCCTTTGCCCACCCTGTGATGGGATTACTTGTTCTTTTCTTGCTAATATGTTTCAGTTCTCTGTGGATTCTGGTTATTAAACGTTTGTTGGAGGTATAACCTGCAAATATTTTCTCCCATTCTGAGGATGGTCTGCTTGCTATACTTACTACATTCTTGGCTGTGCAGAAACTTTTTAGTTTGATCAGGTCCCAGTAGTGTATTTTTGATGCTGCTTCAATTGC
>CAUYON010037919.1:0-26126 GCA_963573935.1 Arctocebus calabarensis | reverse complement strand
GGTGGGGTCTTGGGGTCTTGGTGTGTGCCACACCTTTTGGGGGCAAAACACGATTGTAAGAGGGACTTTTCCCAACAAATGCAACCAGTGTAACATGGTTTCTTGTACCCTCAATGAATCCCCAACAATAAAAAAAAAAATGAGAATTTTGTTCATTATATATCTTAACATGTTGTTATGAAGGTTAATTTAGATAATGCATTTGAAAGTAATTTTTTAAAAAATATGCTATGTATTATACAAATGTTGATTTTTATGTTTAAAAGGCCTCAAAACATTACATTATTTCTGATCATTAAACTTATATATTTATTCCATAAAGAAACACTCCAAAGAGTTTACTCAACTATCAAACTTAATGAATTTGTTAAATATTAAAAATCCTTAGTATTTTAAGAAATTAATTTATGAATATTTAAATGTCTAGCAAATCAAACATAACTGCAAATGTTTATTATCACAATTTTTAAAATCTTAAAAGTGGTTTGTTACAAGCTTCTTTTAATTAGTAAGATCTACTTTCTGTTAAATATGCAATTTGATTACTAAAATTAGTAAAATTTCATTTTACATGCTTTATAGAGTCTCACTGTGTAAAATGTTTTCCTGGAATTAAAATGAACAAATTAGACATATTGATTAATTCCTGAGGAAGACACCCCCTGCAAGGTAATCTCTGAACTGCAAGGTCCCGGCCCTGGTGATGCTCAGGTATAAAGTAAGACTGGAAACAGACAAGGCTGACACGGTCATTAAAACTTCCATGGGAAAAAAAAAAAAAAAAAACTTCCATGGAGATACTGGCACTCATGGGAGATACTGAGGGCAAAGAGGATGGGGAGTTAGAGGACAGTGGCCTGCTTGACAAGGGACAGCTGGGAATGGGCAGGCACTTTCAGAGGAAAGTAGACATCGTGAGGTATAGTTAGGCATCTGTGATGGGAAGAAATAGGAGCTACGTTGCTGTGGAAGTCATTGTTTTCCGGGCTAAGGAGGGACCGAGCAGGCAATGAGTGTTTTTAGCAAAAGGGTGATCAACTTAAAAGTGATGTTCTGGGACCTTAACTTGCCAATGGAGTTCAGAGCTGAATGAAATGGAGACAAAGATAAACTTTTTTTTTTTGAAGATTTTGGCCGGGACTGGGTTTTAACCTGCCACCTCTGGCATGTGGGGCCAGTGCTCTACTCCTTTGAGACACAGGTGCTGCCCTAAAAAAAAAAGAAAAAGAAAAACTTTCCAGAAAACTATCAGTCATTTGGGTATAACTTATTAAGGGTCTGTATTTACTATAATAGCAGTAATAGAAGGTTAGGAAGGGAAATGTTTACAAAAAATTAAAAAAACTAATTGTACTTCTCAACTGATCTGAATGGAATGCAGGGAAGTCAGAAAGAAAAAAATAGACTTTTCTTTTTTGGTAGGGTGGGGATAGGGACATTATAGATGATAAGGCCAATTTGGATATAGAAATGATGGTAATCTGATGGGGCATCCAATTAGACTAGTTTTGTAGCAGACTTGGGCTGGAGTCTCAAGAGTGGACTAGTTCCGTGAAGGAGAAAGTGTTGGCTTGTATCACTAACCCTGGTCACAGATACAGAGTCATAAAAGTAGACTCAATATACTATAAATCTTACATTCCTATTGTATTACTGAATGCTTTTCTCTAAGAGGCTTTGTGTTTTAAATTATCAGATAAACTTTCTAGTTATGAAGATTATTTCAACCTTCACACTGTCAACCAACAGACTTATATCCTGTTAAGTTGAACACCAAGGAAATTTGTAGATTTTCTCATTTGTTGTAAAGGAATGTTCTTTGCAAAGCTTTAGCTATGGCCACTTAAATGTCAACATTGTTAACAATGCTGTCTCTAAATTAGATACCTACAGGAACAGGAAAGCTCTTTCAGTTGGAAGACCTTATGTATTATAAAGCCTCTTGTATTTGAATGCATTATTAATAAGAAGTCACCCCCAAAGCATATGTGCACTGATCTTCAGGAAGACATTTTCACTATTCTAATCGGTGGGTTTAAATTCAGTTTTTAAAACTTTATGATTAGTTAGAAAATCACCCCAAATGGGAACCCATCAGAAAAGAATTTTGAGATTTTAGGCATTTAAAATATTTTGGGCCAATCTCAGATTGGCTTTATTAAAATTGTAATTTCAGACAATTCTCTGTATTGATGTACATCGGTTTCCAGCACTTTGTCAGTTTAATAGGGCATCAGAATTTCCCCTCCTGTGATCCTGTTTTGTGTGTGTCTGTCTCATGATGTCAACTTTAAAGTTATGTGTGAAAATCGTGGACCCCCACATGCTTGTGGGATGGAAGATATTATGGGCTTCCTTCTCCTTCTGAGTTTGCGCATATGTGTACACACACACATATATACACATAGTCTATTTACCTGTCTATAGGTATATTTACTATCTATATATCTTTTTCTACATCTCTTGTATACATATATGTGTGTATATATAACTATAACCATAACTATGTACATTATGTTTAATTACACAACATGGAATTTATTTTTCCAGTTTTGCCTGCGTTCACCCAGCAACATATTAATATTTTATTTTATTTATTTATTTTTTTGGTAGAGTGCCGTGGCGTCACACAGCTCACAGCAACTTCCAACTCCTGGGCTTAGGCGATTCTCTTGCCTCAGCCTCCTGAGTAGCTGGGACCACAGGCGCCCACCACAAGGCCTGGCTATTTTTCTGGTTTTACAGTTCGGCCGAGGCTGGGTTTGAACCCTCCACCTTCGGTATATGGGGCCGGCGCCCTACTCGATGAGCCACAGGCGCTGCCCAACATATTAATATTTTAAAGATTAATTATAGTTTTCTTAGGATGAAAACCAAAAAATCAATTGACAATTCAATCTGGGAAGGGTCATATCTAGAGTCCTCATTGATGCCTCTTTTTCAGGTGTGGCAAAATGTAAATTGCAAAATAACAAGTGAGTATTTTATTCCGTCATACTTTCTTTCTTTCTTTCTTTTTTTTTTTTTTTTTTTTTTTTTGTTGTTTGCAGTTTTTGGCTGGGGCTGGATTTGAACCCACCACCTCCAGCGCATGGGCCAGCCAGCACCCTACTCCTTTGAGCCACAGGCACCTCCGTCATTGTTCACGGTGCCTTGAGAGGGTGTGCGTGAAGGTGCTACAAGTTGGTATATACTGATAAATGATTGCTAGGAATTAGTGAATAACAAGTGCTATTGCTACAGTAAAGCATCTGCTCAGTTGCAAATTTCTCTTTCTTGGAGGTAGAAAACATGTTAGTGACTTGGTAAGATGGGATATTTGCAGCAGTAGCAAAGCTGGGGAGCAGAGACGCCCTCCCCTTGTAAATACACATACTTTCCTTTCTTCCTCTGGTCATACTTTGAAGTTCATCTGGAAACAAGAACAATCGAGCAACTTCAACCAAAAGGATTATTTTGCACAATAACATTGGTGAGACATCTTCAATCTAAAAATTATTTATGAAGTTCGTCCCTGCGTTCTGTATCCTCCCCGAGCCTTCTCCCTGGCTCACCGTTCATCAGCAGCGCTTCAACAGTGAAGAAACAAGGACTGATCAGTGTATCACTGTATGTTGGGCCGCCAGCCCCCACAAAGCAGTTGCTAAACTTGGCCCCGAATTAAATCTATAAGATGCTTTTCTTCTAGTACAGTCAGGTGTCACCCTTGTGAAAAAGTGTGAGACGCAGAGTCAGAGTATGAGGCCACTCTAACAAGTTAAGTCCTCTACTTTTCACTTTAGCTTGAAAACCTTAGCAGGAATCTTTCCTGATACCACAACATTCACAACTTGACACAATTCCACCCATAATAATTACTATTTCCAAGCCATAGTAAGTTAATGACAGCATCATTCATTCAGAAAAACCCTCTTAGCTTGCATCAGTTTAGCCTCATTTTTCTCTCTGGCAGGTAAGACATTTAATCCTGGAGATTTTAAGTAAAATCTGAGTTAAAAAACTTACAATCAAGACACAAATGAAGACGGTCCATCCAACTAAAGGGCCAAGTTGCCTTTACTATGATGCAGTGGTGGGCGCCCTGTCTTATTCCTGGACTTTGCCTCCTATTTGAGACTAACTTCTACTTTCACACATCAATATGCTTGCTTAAAATATGCAGATACTCTAAGTCAGATGTAAGGTTTTTCCACATGATTTATGTTGATCCACACCAAAATCCAGCTGCCACCAAGAGAACCGTGGACAAACTTGCAATTATTGCTTAGTTAGGTGCCTGTTCCATTTGATGAACATGAGTTCCTTTCCCTTTTTTTTTGGTCACAGGCCTCCTATTCCTTTAGATGTCTTTTCTGTTCATAATGAGGAAGTCTCTCCAGACTATTCCCACAGTGTCTTCAGGCCAGTAGGTTACAAAGGTACGAACACGCTAATAGACGTGGTACCCTTGGGAAAATCCATCTCTGCTGCCCGGTGGCTCCCATTCCAGTGAATGAAGGCTTCTTTGAGGTTACAAATATGTTTCAGGACATCTCCATACAAATGATTACAGGTTGTTTCATTCAGACTCCAAGGAGAGAAAGCCCTCCTATCCTGGATAGGCATGAGGTGATGAATACACTCTTACAACAAGGGAGCTTTAGTTTAAAAGACTCTTTGTGTTCTTCTGAGTACCCTAATGAGCTATCCAGGGTGGTGCGTCAATGTGGGTGCAATCAGGGAAGTCCTGTACCCTTTCATTAGTCCTGCTCTCCTTTGTAGCTGTGCTTGCTGTTGACTCACGGTACTCATCGTTTCCCAGACCGAACAGAAGAAAAAACATGACTTTTGTTTTAGGGCCCAAATCACCAAAATGATCAGTTTTTAAATATGGTGAACAGCAGACAGAAGAAGCTGATCTCTTGCTGGAATGCCTATAGAGGTAGGAAGATGGGCACAGCCAACCCCAGTCTGAAAGCTGGAGGGGTGTGCTTATTTGTTAAGTTCACCCTGTTTAATGATCTTCAAATGACTGGGGATCCAAACTGATTCCATTTGGATGCAATCAGTTAGGTTGGATCTAATATAAATAAAGTAAATGACTAAGGCATGTATCTGGGTCCCGGGGACCCCAATGCATAGCTCAATAGTAACCATTTCCTGCTTTCATAATTTAGACACTGCCTCCATTCCTAGTTTTAGACAGCACATGTAAATTCAGTCTTAATGGTAATGGTTTCTTATCCTAATATACAGGGACTTAAATTCACACAGCATTTCATTTGTTTGAGACATAATTTATAATTACACACCCATCATTTTATAATATTTTTCTACATAGAGCCTATGGAGGAATAAAATTCAAAATTAAATCAATTTCTAGATAAAGGTGAAATAAGTTTCTTGCTTAAAATATGCAGATACTCTGAGCCAGGCGTACGGTTTTCCCACATGATTTGTGTTGATCATTGCCTGTGTCTCCATTCTCCTTTGAATGGAGAGTAACAGCCCAGCTACCCGTTGGCACCACTCTCAGAAACCCTTTACATCTGCAGAGATCCAGGCAATACATATCTGAGATCATGTAAGTATGGATAATTTGTTTTTGTGGAGAGTCATTTGTACCAAAGTGTCATGAAATGCCTCATGGTTGATTTGATTACAAGAAAAAGAAGGGTGTCGTACCATCTGGTTCAGCTGGTGGCCAGAGACAGATGTGGGCAACCCAAGGTGGACAGTGTCCTCACTTCTGGATCATCATTTTACTCGTGGCACTGAGAAGCTCAGTGACTTTGTATGACATTTAACCATCCCTTCATTTCTTGCTCACCTAGTCTATGTAACACTTTTCTCTTTAAATAACAGCCTGAGAAACTTTTGGCAGAGAGTGTAAATGAATTAGAAAAATTGTGACTAGGTAACTAGAAAACGCGAAACACTTAAAATTCTTATACTTCTTGAAAAAGAAAACTACAATTCTTCTTTTTAAAAAATTTCAAATTAATGTGAGGGCACAAACAATTAGGTTACAATGTTTGCCTTTGTTAGGAAGAGTCCATCTAGTAGTTGTGTCCAGCACCCAGACCCATTAGGTGGAGAACGCCCAACCCCCCTCCTTCCTCACTGCCCCCCACTCCTTCCCCCACCCCCACCTGGAAATGATTGAGTTTTTCTCTTATTTGTGCATGTATTAGATCATCCATTTGCTCCACATTAGTGTTGAGTATATTGGATATTAGCTTTTCCATTCTTGTGATACATTACTAAGGAAAAAGTATGATTCTCACCTCAAAATTAGTCATCAGAGTAAATTGTGGTATGTTTTATAACATGCACCTAAAAACCATGCCTTTGAAGCAAGAAGACACAAAGAGTTGTTTTTAAGCCTTGTTTCCTCCAGCCCACTAACAACCCCTTGGTGTTTGGGGTCTCTGTTCTATTTATTTTTTTATCTGAAACTTCAGTTATAATTAAAGCATTGTGAGTGAAGGTAGAACTCTAATACCTGAACACCGGAAGTCTGTCTGGAGTTCATGAGCACCAACACATGATGAAAGACTAAATATCAGGTACTGTTGACACATTCTGTACAGGTCCGTATGTCCAATGTGTAACTGTATGTCCACTGTGTAAAATGTGAGGTAGTCACTTAAACCTCTGCACTTAAAAAGGCAGTCTCCAAAGGAAAATGGTGTTGGAGGGTGAAGTGACAGAAGCAGTGTCAAAATAGGCAGTGAGAGTGAACTCCCACAGGCATAGCTGTGTTTGTGCTCAGGTGCTAATTGAGCTAAGGACAAGAATTAAAAGGGAGAAAACAAAGGTTCAGAGCGCTGAGTGAAGCCTTATTGTATTTACACAGATAAAGAGAGATTAGATGGGGGAAAAAGAAACAACGGTCAAAAAAAGTTCTCCATTTAGTCTTTATAATTAGTTAAGAAACACTTAAATTAATAACACAATCTAAGTAATGCAGCCTGTGTGGCATACATCACATTTTAAATTAATTCTTGAAATAGTTACTGGTGTCCTACTTTATTTCAATTTTGATAAATTAGCTTACAGTCACTTTTTGATGGGTGTCCCATAAAGCAAAAATTAGTATTTCGTCTGCCTCTTCCTGTAGCCAAAAAAAAAAAAAAAAAAAAAAGTGAACATATAAAAAAGGCAGGCTTGAAAATAGATATTTGAAGTTGAACCTATTAATCTGTAAGTTTAACAATGGCCTTAGAGAGGAAGAAAGGGGTAACAAGTTTGTTATCTCACCTGTGTAGCCTTACAGTGGAGAAATCTCTTGATTGTCCATGTTTGAGATAAAATTGGTGACTTGCATTCATTATTGCTCACTGATATGACATAATACTCTTCTTTGGTATTTTGGAGTTCTGAGAAAAAGACTGCTTTTAAATAGCTAGCTTTTGTACTACAATTACGTAAAAATTTACAAACTGCTGATTCCACTATTAGGGAGCTGCAGCCTCATTGACCTAGTGTCACAGTTACCTGTGGGATCCTTAATGTCTCAAGGCAAACTTTCACAAGATCAAGGTTGTGCTTCTAAAAATTCTCTAATTTCATTTTGTCTCTGTCTCCGTGTATGTATGTTTGTACTTACTTTTGAGCAATTAGGGGGAGAAAATTTTTCTCTGGCTCTTTCAGCCTAACAATGAATTGAGTTACTTTTCTTCATGTTTTTTTTTTTTTATTTTGTATGTTTTCCCATTAAAACTAGCAATTAAGTATGCTCGTGTAACAATCATGGAGGACCAAATATGAACTGAAAAATGGTCCTATGTAAAGCTCAGACAAAAGATTTAGGCACAATTAAGTGAATTTAAGTGTCTGGAAGAATCATTAGCTTTATTCCTATGTATTCTAGTTTTTGTCCCTGAAGGAAAGTATTACAACTCAAGAATATATAAGCACATTTTATAACATGAATGAAGGGAAATCAGAAATGTTTCTTCCGATTTATAACTCTGTTGTCAATGCATGCACGTTCAAGGGTATGTTCTTTTTAAAGATTTCTTTAAAGACTGGTTAATTATCTCTCCTATTCCACCCACCCCAACCCTCATCTTTGCATATATTTGTCTAGCCTAAAAATAAGTATATGCTTTAATTGTACATATTGGACCTACTCCTTTAAAAAAGGACATATTTATGTTTTAGAAAACCAAGTGATTCCACTTTGTTCTGACAGAACAACTTACATTTCATTCAAGTGTCTCTTTTTTAGGTGGTACTCTTAGCAAGGGATTTTATTTACTAAATGACATTTCAGCTAACCTGGAAAGGAAGATATCCATTCTTCAAATACTGTCATTACCGAGCTTTAAAAAGACTTGATTGTACCATGTTAGGGAAACAGTGTCAGATTTTTCCATCAAACTTTCTCCTACTGTAATAACTGAGCATAAAAATGAACTTGGAGTGATGAAATGACTACAAAGCAAATTAATGCAATCAAGTCATTAGTAACAACTCTGTCCATATCTGTTAAATATTTTCAAACTATTCTAAAAAAACACACCCAGAAGGCAAACTAACAGTGAATAGAAACAAAATGGCCAGCAGCCTGTGTCGCATGTTATTTGAATGGAAAGTAATTTATAGCGTCTGAAATAAAAGCTGTTTATTCTTGTGTTTCACTGTCTGTAACAATCTTTACCATTTATCTGTGAAAAAAGTGAGAAACTGTACCGTTATTAGCATATGAATACTTGACACATCAAATTGGCTGTACAATCACAGAAGGACATTTGCTATTGGTGTATGCACACAGACAAAGCAGCCATTTTGAAAAAAATTGAAATGGTGTGGGTGGTTTAACCCTTTGCTTATCTTTTAGGTTTCCTACTCCTGATTTTGACCGGAACAGTTTGGCAGTTAGAATTAGAATATTTTTATAGTAAATAAAAGTAATCAGGGGCCATTATGCTTATGATAATTACATTGATACATTCATCCTACTAGAAAAACAGCAGAATGACAATAAAGGAGCTTGTGTGAGGGTGTGTGTGTGTGTGTGTGTACACGTGTGCACAGGATGGGGGAAGGGTGTGGGGCTGGCCATGTGTAGAGGGTGCAGAAATGAAACAATGCCTACGTACAGTTTTATTTCATGCCAACAACATAGTGGTCGTTGGGTCAGATGTGTGAAACTATTTCTCAAAGAAGCTGCATACATAATTGAGGCCCTCTGAAGGGTTCCCAGTTGAAGTTGCCAGGCTACATTCATTTCAAAAGCAGAGCCATTTGTTATCAAATTTAAATTAACTCTGTGCACGCTGAACTTGAATTTTAGAGTCCTGCTTACTGACAATTCTTAAAATAGTTGAGAAAAGGGAAAACATGTGTCTGGAAAATGGAAATAAGACAGTCCCCACAAGGAATTCTCATGTGAGCCGGCAAACAGCCTTTTACAGATTAAACTCAGAAAGACCAATTTGGAATGACTGGAAACAAGTCTATACTTTCTCATGCAATTTTTGGTAGTAGAATCAGGTTTGTTGCAAAATCTTTTCGTTTGTAATCTGTATTTCAACTAGGTTTTTGCCTTCATCAGTGTTCCAACCTCATTCTTTACTGCCCCAATATAATTACTCTTTGCTGGGAGAGTTAGAGTGAGATAATTTATAAGGTGGCACAAAATTCACACTATTTTAATCTGTCATTGTAATTGTTGGCTTAAATAGAATAGTTACTTTTCCCCAGAAGAGTTACTTTTTCCTCATTTGTGAGGCTGTATGCATTATTTTAAATAAAGTTTATGAAACTCACTAAAGTTCTTGATAATTTTGCCAATTGCTGATACATTCATTCAAACAAAGAAACAAGCAAAACAACCAACTCAGTGGAGATTGATCTGTGTAAATTAATATGTATGGGACCTTCCTGTATTTATGTACAGGAGAAACTTCCCAAATGAGGATATTGGGTGTGTTTTCTCATAAGATGCACACAGACATAATTGCCCATTATTTTCTGTTACTGATAAAAATCCTTGAAGTTTAACCTTATCTCCATTATCAGAATTTTCTTCATCACACGAGTTAGTAAAATTAATTGTGGGACAGGCTTTCATTTCTGTTGTTTGATACACAGAGCCAGACGGCCTATTCTAAATAATCCATGTATTTTTCCTCTCTTTCAAAGTCCAAGTAGAAGGTTTTAATCACTATTTCTTCTTCAGTATAAGACACATATATTATTTGCTATAATCAAGAAGATCTGGTCCTAGGCAATCATCATTTAATATTATTACAAGCTATTTCATATGTTTTTAAAACAGTACATATATGGGCCAAAATCACCACACGATACTCTACTCTTTCAGATGCAAACAGTACAGGAATGCAGTTGTAAGCATTCATTAATTATAATTTGTATTAGTAAAAAAGATTTCATTGTAATCTCATATACATAAAGATCTGTTTTCCTTGTAAAGAAATTTTAACATTTGCATCTGAAATGCATAATAAAATTTGCTTTGAAGGCAATGAAAAACCAAAAATAAGAGAAAACAAAGCAAAAAGTACAACAAATATGAAATGCCATTAACTGCTGTGATATTAAATGTAACCTGCCAAATACCTACTGAAAGACCATCACATAATATAAAGAACATTTTATTGTCCTCTTTCTACCTAAATACTGCTTGCAAAGCACTACCATAGCCATTGAAAACAGGAACTGATCATCCTAATGATAGTATCTTTAATAATACAATAACTGTATACATATGAGAGTAGAAAAGAAGGTTATCCAACTTGTAATTCCTATAAAATTATTCAATGAACACTCATAAAAAGTGCCTATTGGTTTAATTTTCTTTTCTTTCTGACAATATGCATTATTTTGAACCCACAAACCATTTGCTTATTTATAGCTCTCCGCAGACGACAATACTGCAAGGTTAGGATGTTCCTTCCATCAAGTGCTCCTTGAGATGCTTGTTTACTTATTGGTGGAAGTGATGTACCATAATTCCGTATCCATGACAACACTGCAACATGCCAGAGCAGTACTAGACTTTTTTCTTTTTTTTTTTTTTTGCCACTGCAATATGAGATTAAAAGTAAGAAGCTCAATCTTATTAAACAGCAGAAGCTTTTCAAAAGATAAAACATAAACTTTATGAGAACACACAAAAGTTGCATGTGGTGATAAATTTCTGCTATTTCAAAGCTTTACCCAGGAGTATCCATTGACTATAAGCAGTTCTGAATGTTAGATAAATTAGGATAGACAAAACTTTGCAAATTCATAGATTGTTTCAGGACACAAATAATGTAATTTGTTTGTGTCAAAATTGAATCATTACCAATATCAGTTTCATAGCCAATACTTAAACTTTTGTCCTTTTTGAATGCATCCAATGATCCTTCTTATGTGAGTTCTTTTAAATGATCCAGGAAATTATTAATATATTTGTCAATTAACATTTAAAGGCTATTTATGACCAACAGTATCCCCTATTAATATTTCATATTTTTAATTAGAATATTCTAACTACTGCATAGAACATAAACTTCTGGAAACTGTAAAATTTCTTTTTTTGGTTTCTGTTTGCTAAAAGTACATTTTTATTATTTTGCAGAATTTAAAAAAAATTATAATTATTTCAATGAACCTAGGTATTATGTTAATAACTGTTTTTTTTTTTTTGGTTTTCCTTTGATGGCAAGAAATACTCCTTGGGTCTAGCAAGATTATATAACTTTTGAGGTTCCATTTTGGAATAATTCAAAGTATGCTAAGTTTTTCTAAATCTGAAATTAAATCTTGAACTCAATAGTTATTAATGTTTATTTCATTAGATGATTTTATCACTCATCATAGAAATAAAGTCAGAGATGACTAGATATCAAAATGACTTGAGTCTTATGGCTCTCCCATTTGGTACCCTTATTAACTTGACATTCAATATCTTTGGAAATTACCTATCATAGAAATGAATACTATGATATGACTGGAAATGTCTCATCAATATTTGCTGCAAAAACAAGAGATAAAATTTAAAAAGTAGAGTGAAAAATCGTTCTCTTCCCCTCCCCGTTCTTCTCTCCCTCTCTCTTCCTCTCTTTCGTTTTTACTTCTTCCACGACCTCAGTTTCCTGCTTGTTTCTCCTTTCTGAGTCTCCAAAGCTAAGCCAATCAACTCATATACAGCATGCTCTGGAGAAACGGTGGCACACATATGGCACTGAACTGGTTTGGTAAACATATGTCTTTGCAAGCATTGGGGGTCTTGCCAGGAATGAGATATTCCGTTTTGGGGAATGAGGGTGGGAAATGCTTAACCACCTACAGATGTTTTGCATCAAAAGCTAAAGAATTGGAATCAAAGAGCTGCAAAATGTGTAATTTGGAATTTTTCCAGGTTTCTCTTTTTAATAAGAAAAAAGTTAACAGCTTTCCTATTCATCTTTTTTGAGAAAATTTACAGTCGTTTCCCAGTTCTGCCCCTTTCTGAAGTAAGGACAAAAGGCTGAAACCGAAGCTGTCCATCTGCTCCATAACAGTAATGTTATAATGGGTGCTGTCCATTTTTATGCTATTGCTCATGTGTGCCCAGGGGACTGGAACTATTTAATTCACTGATTTCACAGCTCTGTTGTGTGTCACAAAAGGTTAAAAAAAATCCAACACACTTTTTAGCGCCCTGCTTACAAGGACTCCCTGTAAATCTAACTGAAGTAGCTGGTTCCCACCCTGCCCCCATCCTGGCTTCCCCTAGTTTTCCTTCTAATTTGGTGCATTCAAATAACAGGTAATAGTTGGAACTCATACCATTATTGACTTTTCCTGTACAAATAGTGGATATTTCAAATCTGCTGTGAATGTTACTTTCAAAAGCCCTCAAATTCTAGAAGTAGATTTGAAAAGAAAGATGTTTTCCTTTAAGATTTTAGGATTAGACAACTCTGTTTTCCCAGAAGTCCAAGAATTAATGCTCTAGATTAGCAGAGAGTTAATGAAAACCTGCAGAGGAAGACTGATGACGTCTATTCCTCTGCACGGGGCAGGGGCTGAGCAGTCCACGCGCAGCTGGTGCATGCTGGTGTTTTGCCAAAGCTGTAATGAAGCATGTACACTCCAGGGCATTTTCCTGAATGATAGAGGTGGCCAGAAAATATCCACTTGGGTCCATTTTCTGGTCTTCTCAGAGCAGTGGTGTGGGTTGTTGGAGCTGACACTCACATTTGCCACCAAAGAGAGAATGTGGACATGAAGTCAAGGGTCTTTCTGTCTATTCCCCACCAAAGAAAGTCTCAGTGGGAATCTCTGTATATCACATCCTTCCTATGGCCATTTGTGATCATGTGTTTCTATGATATTATGGCTTGTCAAAATATTAGCTATCTATAAGGAACTTTCCAGGTACAATTATAACTTTTATTTTGATACCACTAACCAAACTCATGTCCAACTGTGCTAACTGTGAAGATGCCTATATATTGTCTTGAAAACTAATTTTGTGGGTGAATAGGTATAGAGGGCAATGGGGCTCTCCTCATATGCAATTAAAAAACATCATTGTTAATAAACTAAATCTCTTAATTCATTTTTTTCAGTAGCAACAGCAAATATTTCTTTTGATTTCTTGTTATATGAAACTATCGGATGCTGCAGGCATCTGAAAGCATAAATTAGAAATGCTTTCTGACCTTGGAGAAATTCCATACAATGGTATGCTTGTCATTTAGCACTTCTCAAACTCAGTTTGCCAATTTCTTCATTCATTAATTTATTTACTCATTCAAACTTCTCTTCAAAATCTACTATGTGCTAAGCATTGATTCTGAGACATGTAAATAAGGGCATCTCAGAAGATGGGTTCTCTCTGGATAACCACACGTACACAACTGAAACTGGACATGCACCTGACCACTTACAAAAATTGACTCAAGATGGAAAGAAGATTTAAATCTAAGTCATGAAATGATAAAAAATCCTAAAAGAAAATGTGGGAAAAACTCTTGAGGAGGTTGGGCTGGGGAAAGATTTTATGAAGACTTCAGTGGCAATCACAACAACAAAAATAAACAAATGGGACTTAAACTGAAAAGCTTCTGCACAGCTAAGGATAAAACAATTAAAGCAAATAGACAACCTTCAGAATGGGGAAAGATTTCCATGTTATGAATCTGACAAAGGGTTGATAAGTAGAATCTAAAGATAACTCAAATTAATCAATAACAACAACAAAAAGAGCAAACAATCTCATCTATCGCTGAGCAAGAGTCATGAATAGAATCTTTTCTGAAGAAGACAAATGAATGGCCAAGAAACATGAAAAAAATGGTCGTTGTCCCTGATCATCAAATAAATGCAAAACAAAACCACCCTGAGGTATCACCTAACTCCAGTGAGAATAGCCTACATCACAAGGTCCCAAAGCTGCAGATACTGGCGTGGATGTGGAAAGAAGGGAACACTTTTCCACTTTTGGTAGGACTGCAAATGAATACAGCCTCTTTGGAAAGAAGTAAGGAGAATCCTCAATGAACTCAAAACAGACATTCCATTTGATCCCACAATCCTATTACTAGTCATCTACCCAGAAAAAAAAATCATTTTACCTTAAGGAGTTTTGCATTCGATTGTTTACTGTAGTCCAATTTACAATCACCAAGATGTGGAAACAACCTAAATGCCCATCAACCCAGGAATGGATGAATAAATTATGGTATATGTATACCATTCACCCATTAAAAAGATAGGGATTTTTTATTTTTTATATTAACCTGGATAGAGGTGGAATATTCTTCTTATGCACATTCCATTATCACAAGAATGGAGAAGCAAGAATCCAATGTGCTCAATACTAATATGAACAATCTAATACACATCTAATACCCACATAAGAGAAAAACTCAAATCATTTGAAGGTGGGAGGAGAGAAGGGAGAGAGGGGAAGAGGGAGGGGGATGGGTGTGCTCCCACTTAATGGACACAATGTAAGAGTATGTGGCACACCTTCTGGGTGCAGAATGCAACTACAACGGGACTTTTCCTAATAAATGCAAACATTGTAACCTAATTGTACCTTCACATTAATCTGAATTTTTTTTAAAAGGAGAAAAAAAATAAGGGTTCTGTGGTCAAATAAGTTTGGGAAACACTGTGCATTATACTTCCCTTCTTTGAGCATCTTCTAAGCAGCATCAGGCAGGCCCTGTTCCAGGAAATTACCTAAGGAATTCTTTAGGTCATTTACATTTTCCCCACAATTATTGGAATTTTTTTCCTCCAAGCCACCTTTCCAAAACAAAACCAAGTAATAATATCTGGAATTCTAGAGTACTGAGAGATGAAATGTGGCAATCATTGCAGTAAGGTGAAGACAAAAGTGGCAGTTAGAACTACTTTTAAAAAAAAAGAAAAGAAAAAAGGAACTACTCTTGCTGCAGTCATCCAATGGTAATTCTAGGTGACTTGTTAACCAGAGTAATCATAACAGGAAAGCAGGTGCATTATACTTTCTGAACATGAATTCCTTGAAGATTCGAAGTTCTGGATGTGCCAAGTTAGAATCCTAGAACCAAGGAAGACATTTAGAGAGAGAGAACAGGAGATGACAAAAATGAGTTGTAAACATAAGTAAATTGATCAACTGATTGGCCCAGGTAGACAAAGGTGGTATTTATTTATTAAATTGGAACTGTATTTTCTGCTAAGACACAAAGACTCCTTCTCTCCCTTCTTTCTTTTTTACTTCCTTCCTTCCTTCCTCTCTCTCTCTCTCTCTCTCTCTCTTTTGACAGTGTCTCACTGTGTTTCCCTGGGTAAAGTGCAGTGGTGTCAGCCTAGCTCACAGCAACCTCCAGCTCCTGGGTCGAAGCAATCCTTTTGCCTCAGCCTCCTGAGTAGCTGGGATTATGGGAACCCACCATGACACCCAGCTAATTTTTCTATTTTTAATAGAGACGGGGTCTCACTCCTACTCAGGCTGGTCTTGAACTTCCGAGCTCAAGTAGTCCACCCACCTCAGACTTCCAGATTAGGATTACAGGTGTGAGCCACCACACCCAGCCAAGACCTTTTTTTCAACAGTATATTGAACCCCTCCTAAAAATGTGGAGGGGCCTTAACTTTTGAGCAATTGACATAGGGGTAATCAATAAGAAAATGCTGAAACTGGTCTAGCCAATATGTCTAGATACAGACTAAGATAATAAGATATTTCATTCTCTTATCTTTACATTTTGAAGTTTTATTTTTACTCTTTAAGAGCTAATGTTACAATAAAATATTTCTTCGTTGTTCACAGCTACTTTTTATGGACCATGTAGATTGATACTCAGGATACCTAACAGTTTGTGCTGTCAATCACCATAAAATGTGATAGTAACAATAATTCTACAGATTTACATTATTTATGAAGAACAATCCAGTTGGAGAGGTGTATGAATCTTCCCCTCAAAAAGACTTTGCTATGGAACATACTATTATCTTTCTAATACTCCACTGAAAATGAAACATATCCCCCAATACTCCAAAGGCAGTTTCTCTTCACCACAAATAATTCTTCCTTACAGGCCATATAAATAGACTTAAACTGGTTTATAATGTTTCCATTTGTTTTCCTGCAGAATAAACTCATTATGGTCAGCCAATTAGAAAATGATATTAAAGGATTTAATTGCCTGTGCATATTAAATATACTTAAAATTTATAAAAGTAAACATTTTGAGACTGAGTAAATATTCTGCAATAATAGAAATGTGCAAGTTGACCAAGTACAAATATGTAAGGTGGTCTGGCTGCACAGCACTGCAATATACAACACGCACCTCTACGGAGTGTGTAGAAATATCACTGTCTAGAATCTAGGTCAAATCAGGGTAAACATCTATTCTGAGAAACACATGTGGAATTTCTAATAGATATTAGATGGCAATTTAGTTTGTTTAGGCAGTATCTTTGCATGAAAGATCACATTTGTGATAACGAAGTAAGATTCACAACAATTGGCATGGTTTTCTCTCAGCCTGGGCATTCGTTCCCCAGGGAGAATGTGTATTTGAGCATGTGTTCTTACGCTTTCAGAATAACATGTTTCAAACTTGCCTGACTGACAGTTGTCAATTATCAAAAGTTTATGCGAAATGAAAAATCAAGTTAACAATTTAACACTAATTAGAAGCATAAACAAAACTAATGATCTAGTAAACTTTAACCAAGTCCCAAAGTCCCCAAGGTGCTAAAAAACGTATCTTCTCCTTAGTTTTGGTTTCTTAAAAGCTTTTGAAAGGTCTTTTAGAAGTGATGGTCAGTAAGAAGGAAAACTTGAGACCATTTTGGAACTCAAGTAAGCAATTTGATTAAAAAAAAGAGACAAAACAAAAAAACCCTGTGTTTATTCTCATACAGTGCTCTACAAAGCTGTTTGCCATATTTGTGAGAATGGAACAAAATTACAAGAATGAAATGAGTCCAATTCAGAAAAATAAATCCAGGCTTAACTTTGTAAGGTAATTTTTTTCCTAAAACAGATTTCCTCAGTTTGAGCAGAAAAATGTGTGATTAGTTGAATTCTAATTTTCTGTGTGTTCTGAACTGGGAAAAAAATGGAAGGAAGAAATCTCAAAAAGTATATACTTGGAGAAATTTTGGATTACAGATAGGTCATTTTTTTCTTTTAGAATATTAGGGGGGTGCGTATGTTTTGGCTACATAAATTGCTTCTGTACAGTTTGAGTCCCCTGCCCGCATAGTGGGCATTGTGCCTGTTAGGTGTAAACTTACTTCTTTCCTCCTGCCGTCTCCCTTGCTTGCTTTCCCTTGAGTTTTACTACAAATTTGCACGTGGTGCTGATGGATTAGTACCAGTGTAGTGGTGATTCCATGTGGTGTTTGTTTTTCCATTCTTGAGATACTTCACTTAGAAGAATGGCTTCTAGTTCCATCCAGGTTTCTCTGACAGGTTCACCATTTTTCTTCATGAGTGCGTAGTACTCCGTGCTGTACACACACCACATTTTATCAATGCACTCATGGACTGTGGGTACTTGGGTCAATTTCCATGTCTTCGTGATTGTGAATTGTGCTGCAGTAAACATTTGAGTACTTGTGTTTTTTTGATAAAATACCTTTTTTTTCATTGCTGCCCAATTCATAATTGCTAAGTCATGGAAGAAACCTAAGTGCCCTTCGATCCATGAATGGATTAATAAATTGTGGTACATGTATACCATGGAATATTACACAGCCTTAAAGAAAGATAGAGACTTTACCTCTTTCATGTTTACATGGATGGAGGTGGAACATATTCTTCTTAGCAAAGTATCTCAAGAATGGAAGAAAAAGTATCCAATGTTCTCAGCCCTACTATGAAGCTAATTTATAGCTGTCGTATGAACGGTGTATACCAAGTATAACACAGGAATATAGGTAAAGGGGCAAGGGTTGGGAGGGGAGAGGGGAGGTTGGGCGGAGGGAGGTGAGGCTGTACCTACAGTGCATCTTAGAAAGGTACAGGCGAGCCTTGCTGAATGCAGAATACAAATGTCTTCATATAATAATGGAGAAATTGCCAGGAAGGTTATGTTAATCAGTTTGATGAAAATAGTTCAGATTGTATATGAAACCAGCACATTGTACCCCTTGATTGCACTATTGTACACAGCTACGATTTAATGATAAATATAATTTTTAAAAAGGCTCTGGAAAATTCTAAAAAAAAAAAAATTACAAAAATCTGTTAGCACACTAATCAAAGCAAACTTTCTTAAGTCCAGTAGAGATATTTTTCAGAAACTAATATATGTGTATATGTATAATGTTCTAAATGTTTCTTTAAGCATGGCTATAATTTGAACTAAAAATTTTTCATGTGTCACATTTTTATTTTTGTTCAGTTAAATTGTTTTTATAATTTTCATTGTGATTTCTTCTTTGAACTTTTAGTTATTTAAAAAATACATTTTTAACTTTTAAACAAATAGGAATGTTTGAGTTAACTTCTGACATTGATTTCCAGGGTTGTTTCTACTGTGGAAAGAATAAATTTTAAATACTTTCATTTTTTAAATATTGTTGAGATTTGCTTTATGGGCCAGAAAGATGGTTAATTTTTGTAAATGATCACTGTGCTTTCAGGAAAGGAATATGTATTCTGCAGATATTAGGTTCAGTGTTTTACTTATATCGATTAGATTAATTTTGTTAATTGGATCATGTAAATTTTATCCATCCTGGTTTTTTAGCTCCTTATAGTAGCAATTGTTGACAAATGTGGTTTAAATCACCAATTGTGATTGTGTATTTACACAATTCACATTCTATATTTTTCATTTTTTGTGTCTCTGGATTATGTTTTGTATTTACACATTGCATGTTTATTTTGCCTATTATATTATAAGACTCCATTATTAAATGCAAATAACTAGGATTTTCAAAAAAAAAAAAAAGAAAAGAAAAGAAGGGAAAGGAAAAGAAACTCATCTCTCCTGTAAATTCACATACAGATTGAATGTGAAGAGATGGAAATAACATTCCAGGGAAACAGATAAAAATCAAAGATAAGCAAGAATACCTTTGATCCTAGCTGATAAAAAGGACTGTAGGTCAAAAACAGAGAAAAGAGACAAGGTAGGCTATTTTATAAGGATACCAGGATCAATTTGGGAAATTAATATAACAATTCTAAATTTGTATGCATCCAAGAAAGGAGCACAAAGATATATAAAGGAAATATTATTAGACCCGAAAGAAGAGATGGACTTCAATATAAGAGTAATCAGGAAATCCATTGCCATATTCTTAGTGTTAGACAAATTGTCTATATAGAAAAGCAACAAGAAACATTGGATTTACACCACACTTCAGATTAAGTGGCTCTAACAGTCATTACAGAACATTTTATGTAAAAGCTGCAAATATACATTCTTCTTTGTTTTTCTTTTTTTTTATTAAGTCATTTGTACATAGATCATACATACATTTATGCCATTTTGAGTTTTGATGTGTTCATTACTTGTACAAGTTGGAGTGCTTACATGATACTAATCAAGATAGATTTCACCACATTTACCCAATTACATCATTAAGACATTTATGTTCTACACCTGATAGATCCAACTTGTACTTGCATTGTACTCCATAGGTGTGGTCCCCCTATTAACTCTCCCTCTATCAACCCACCACCCTCCCTTCCCCTCTCACTCCCCTTCCCGTCTTCATCCTAGGCTATAGTTGTGTTTCATTTTTCTTATGTAAGTGTAAGTGATTATGAATTGGTTTCACAGTAGTACTGAGTACATTGGATATATTTTTTTCCATTCCTGAGATACTTTACTAAGAAGAATATTTTCCAGCTCCATCCATGTAAACATAAAAGAGGTAAAGTCTCCATTTTTTCAATGTTGCATAGTATTCCATGGTATACATATACCACAATTTATTAACATTTTTATCATCACACAAAACATTCTCCACACCGACTGCATGATAGGCAACCAAAAAGTATCAATAAACTTTTAAAACTTGAAATCATATCAACTATATTATCAGACCACAGACAAGAAAACTAGAAAACGGCAACAAAGGGAAATTCAGAAATTGTACATATACATGAAAATTAAACAATATGCTATAGAACAACCATGGGGTAAATGAAGAACTTAAGGATCAAATCAATAGCTTTTTGAAACAAATAAATATCCAACATATCAAAATACATGAAATGCAGAAAAGGGAGAAGTTTATAATAATGAATGACTCCACCAGAGGAAGAAAGATTTCAAATAAATAACCCAATCATTCACCTCACAAAGCTAGAAAAATGTAAGAAAAAAATGCATAGAAAGAAAGAAATAGTAAAGGTCAGAGCATAAGTAAATGACACAGAGATTAAAATACAATACAAAGGATTAATGAAATATAAAGATGCTTTCTAAAAAGATAAAATTAATAAATCATTCTCGGACCAATGATGAAAAAAGAGAGAAGACCCAAATAAACAAAATCAGAAATTAAAAAGAAGATATTACACCTAATAGCACAGAAATACAAAGGATCTTTGGAGACTATTATTAACAAATACATGTTAAAAAACTGGAAAACATAGAATAATGCCTCAATTTCTGAATAAATTCAACCCACCAATATTGTTCCACAAAGAAATAGAAGATATGAACAAGTCAATAACAAGAGACATGATTAAATCAGTAATATATAGTATCCCATTAGTAAAAGCACAGAGCTGGATGGTTTTACTGATGAATTCTACAAAGATTAGAAGCAAGAAATAACAGCAGCTCATCTCAAGTTACTCAAAAAGAATGAAGGAGAGATAATTGTCTCTAACTCATTCTATGTAGCTAACTTTGACCCCATACCTAAACCAGGCAGGGACACAAAAACAACATACTGTAGGCTCAGCATTTCTGTAAACAGAAAATTCTGTTCAGTAAACATCGATACAAAAATCCTCAACAACATACTAGGAAACAGAATTCAACAACACATTGGAAAAGATAATATACCAGGAACAAGTGATATTTTATCCAAGGGATAGAGGGATATATCAACGTGAACAAAATATATGTGATACATGAGATCGATAGAATGAAGGACAAAAACCATATGGTCATCTCAATAGATCCAGGGAAGGCATTTGATAAAATTCAATATCCATTAATAATAAGATCTCTCAATAATTTAGGCATAGAATTAAAATACTTCAATATCATATAGGCCATATGTGACAAACCCACAGGTAACATCTCACAGATGGGAAAAAGCTAAATAATCCCTTGGCTATTTAGGGACTTCTCTGGTTCTATATGAAAAGAAGAACTATTTTTTTCCAGTTCTTCACAGTATGACTTTGGTATTTAAATGGGGATTGCATTAAATCTGTAGATTGCTTTGAGTAGTATAGATATTTTAACAATCTTGGTTCTTCCCAACAATGATCAGGGTACGTTCTTCTATTTGTTCATGTATCCAACAGCATTCTACAAAATAAGAACAAATTTGGAGGCATCACTTCAAATTCAGTAAAAATCTGTAGATATCAAAACAACATGTTATTGACATAAAATAGAGACATAGAGCTATGATATAGAACAGAGACTCTAGAGATGAAACCATCCTTGTATTGCCATCTGAACTCTACAAAGAAAACAAGAACATGCACTGGGGAAAATAATCCCTATTTAATAAATGATGCTGAGAGAACCGGGTAACCACATGTAAAAGACTAAAACTAGACCCACACATCACACCACACAAAAATATTGTCATATAAAATATTTAAATATAAGACACAGAATTATAAGAATTCTAGAAGAAAGTATGGGAAAATACTCCAAATCTTATAAGCCTGGGAAAATAATTTATGAGGGAGTCTCATTGGCAATTGCAACAACAGCAAAAATAAATAAATGGAACTTCATCAAGTTAAAAAGCTTCTGCACAGCTAAAGACATAATCAACAAAGCAAATAGAAAACCTTCAGAATAAGACAAGATATTCACATGTTATGAATCTTGCAAAGGGCTAATAACCAAAATATATAAAAAACTGAAGCAATTTAACAAAAATAACAACAAAAACAACAAACCCCATCAATAATTAGACAGGAGAAATGAACAGAATCTTTTCCCAAGAGAAAAGATGAATGACCAACATACATATAAAAAATGATCATTGGCTCATTGGCCCTAATCATCAGAGAAATTAAAATAAAATCACTTTGAGATATCATCTAAGTTTGTCACAGTGGAGTTGCTGTGTGCCTTGATTTCTTCTCTTTGTGATTTAACCCCAGGTTTCAACTACTCCAAGTTCGCTTGTCAGGGTCCCTTCTGGTTGCCACTTATTGGGGCCAGGGCTGACCAGGTCTCTGGCCCCTGGCTTATCTAGTTTCTGGATGTGGTCAGCTTTGATATCTAGCTCAGGAACAATTGCTCTTAGATGCCTGAGGGCTATTTGCTTTAGCAGAAGGAAGAGAGAGAGAAAGACAATCTTTAAGAGAGAAGCAGTCTTAGAAGATTAGATCTTAGCAGTCTTTAGCAAAGCTTAGTAATCTTTAGCAGAGAGATGCCATGCTGCCATTCTGCAAGCAGGAGAAGCGACACAGTAAGTGGGTCCGTGACAGAATAAGCTCACCTCCACCTGCCTTCTCCTCCAGCCTCTGAAGGAGCTCATCTTGTGGCTCTTACACCACAGGTGTAGCAATTGCTGTTGCTCTAGTCTTGCAAGCTCTCTCATGCTTGTTAGGAGAGCTAAATCCCTCCCCATGCCCTTTTTAAGAAGGTGTGCCATTATTGAGCTACAGATGTTTCTTAAAACTCTCACTCCTCCTAGCCATATGCTATATGGGCTGCTACATTCACTTAAAACCAGTTTTCCTCCTTCCAGGTGGGAGTTTTTGACAAAAGCTGCCTATAGTCAGTTCTTGCTCCATCCCCCTCAAACAAAATTTTAATATGTATTCCCTTTGATTGCTTTATAGAAAGTGATTCTATAGAAACCCATATAGCCTATGACTAGAAGTGAGAGAAACACCTGTATAGCTCAATAATGGAACACCTTGGTGAAAAGGGCATGGGGAGGGATTTACCTCTCATAACAAGCATGAGAGAGCTCACAAGATGAGAGCATTGGTTAATTGGCAGTCTCTACACTTGTGGTGTTGAGTGGCATGAGATCAGCCTTACATTAATTAGGGTGGAGGAGAAGGCAGTGGAGAGTGAGCTCATTCTATCAAGGACTTGCTTATTCTGACTCTGTCTCCTCTCCTGCCTGCAGAATGCCAGCATGGCATTTCTCTGCTGAACTAAGCTTTACGAAAGACGTCTAAAGACTAAGATCTATCCTTCTAGAAGACTGCTTAACTCCCTCAAAGACTATCTCTCTCTCTGTCTCTCTCTCTCTCTCTCTCATTCCTGCTAAAGTAAATAGCCCTCAGGCACCTAAGAGCAATTGTTCCTGAGCAAGGTAGCATAGCGGTTCATGTCCAGAACCTAGATAAGCCAGGGCCGGAGACCAACCAGTCCTGGACCCAAACAGTGGCAATGACATGATTCTTTTACAGAAACTTTTATATCTTTCTATAGAAATATTCACATAAGCACATAAAATATGTGTAGAGTGATTGTGTATCTATTTCTTAATAATAATATATTTGAATTGATCTAAATATATGCTCTTTGGATCAAAAATGGTTCATCTGTTAGCCGATGAAAAGGTCCAGCCACCTTTCACTGTTAGCCAATATGCAGAAATAGGGATAGGTCCACCAAACTTTATTTGCCAGAAGGCCAAAGATTCTGGAGAACAGTGAGAGTATCCTCCCCAATACTATTCTCTCCTTCTATTTCCAAAATCACAATTTTTTTAAACATAAAGGTTCAAAGCAAAGACCACATTAACTTTTATTTTAAATAATAATGAGCATAACTCGGTGACCTATTATAACATTTCCTTTTCAAAAGTCAATTTCCTAAATCAATCTTCCTAAACTATTCAAGATGGGCATCATCAGGGTGAGAGCTAAATTAACAAAACAATGTCAAGAGGTGAAGGTCACATAGAGCCTAAAATGACCAGACCAGCTGTGTCATGTCTGCTGTAGCCTGACTGACTCTTTCTTATTCTCACCAAATGTGCTTTCACATCCACACATTGAAACATTGTGCAGTTGCTAAAATTAGACATAATTTTATGACTAAAACAATAAAAGGTTCATAATATCTTATTAAATGAAACAAGCAAATGGCCTTTCAATATGTATTTAAGGTATTCTATTGCTTTTTGTACATTATACTTTGTAGATAAATTTCTTGGGGATAATATAAAATGTTATTTGAAGCTCTGTGAAAAGAAATTACTGAGGATTTAAATCTCTTAGCTCCTTCCTATAATGCTTAAATATTTTGCCATAAACTTGTGTTATTTTGTAAAAAAAAATGTTAGATGTGCAACTGGAAATACAAAACACTTTTCAAATATGTAATAGATCTAAATAAATATATATACATCAAATATACAAGAATGATGAGGTTAATATAATTAAGAGGTCGATAATTTCCAAATGGATCAATAGATGGATTGCAAACTTTGTAAATGTCCCAGTTTATTTTTTTTAATTGAAAAGATGATTCTAATCTTTATGTTGACATCAAAAAGGTTTATAATAGCCAAATTACCTTGAAGAAAAATAGATAAAATTGTAAACCTCACCCTAACAATTATAAAATTTACAAAAAAGGTAAAACAGTATGGCACTGGCACAAGAATAGTTACATTAGTCAATAGAATAGAATTGCAAGTTAAGACATAAATCTTCACATTTATGGTCAATTTACTTTGACAAGGTTGTCAAAATCATTCAACAATATAAGTGCATTCTTTTAAACAAATGTTACTGAGACAACTGGATATGCACACACAAAAGAATTTAAACCCCCTTCCTCACACCATAATTACCTCAAAATGAAAGTAGACATAAATGTGCATACATATAAGTTAAAACTGCAAGAATCTTAGGAGAAAACAGAAGTATCTTTTGGGACCTTGGGTTAGACAGTGTTTTCCAATGGTTCTAGGAATGGCACCAAGCATCAGTTTTTAAGAGAGATATATATATGCACACACACATATGTATATATGCATGGATGCATATGTATATGTGTGTTTATATATGTATGTATGTATAGTTACTAGGCTACAACCTTGTATAGCATGTTACTGTACTGAAAACTGAAGCAACTTTAATATAATTGTAAGTATTTGTGTATCTGAACATATCTAAGCAATGAAAACATATGATGAACTATATAATTACATAATCTTATAGGATCATCACAATATATGCCATTTGTCATTGACTGAAACACTGTGGTGCATGAGTGCATATTAAACATCATATGAAGGCTAAAACCCAGTTATAGCGCAAGAAATGGGGAAAGGGGCAAGGGAGGGGAAGGGAGGGGGGAGGATGGGTGGAGGGAGGGTGATTGGTGGGATCACACTTACCGTGCATCTTACAAGGGTACAAGTGAAAATTACTAAATGTAGAATATAAATGTCTTCATATAGTGGTTAAAAGGCCATGAAGGCTATGTTAAATAGTTCAATGAAAATATTTCAGATTGTATATAAAGTCAGCACATTGTGCCCCATGATTG
>CAUYON010037915.1:0-15636 GCA_963573935.1 Arctocebus calabarensis | reverse complement strand
AATCTGAAATAAATGAAATTGAAAGCAAAAGAATCATTCAGGAAAATAAATGAAACAAAAAGTTGGTTCTTCAAAAAAATCAAATTGGTAAAACTTTGGCCAGGTTAATTAGAAACAGAAAAGTAAAATCTCAGCAGCGCTGTAGCTCAGTTGGTAGGGTGTCAGCCATATACACCGAGGCTGATGGGTTCAAACCCGGCCCGGGCCAGCTAAACAACGACAACTGCAACAAAAAAATAGCTGGGCATTGTGGTGGGTGCCTGTAGTCCCAACTACTTGGGAGGCTGAGGCAAGAGAATTGCTTAAGCCCAAGAGTTTGATGTTGCTGTGAGCTGTGACATCACAGCACTCTCCCCAGGGTGACAGCTTGAGACTCTGTCTCAAACAAACAAACAAACAAAAGAAAGAAAAGAAAAGTAAAATCTCTAATAACCTCAATCAGAAATGAAAATGGAGAAATAACAATGGATATCACAAAGATATGAGAGATTATCTCTGACTGCTATAAGAAACTCTATGCCTGGAAATTTGACAATGTGGAATAAATGGAATCACATCCTCTCCCTAGACTTAACCAAGAAGAAATAATGCTCTTGAAAAGACCAATATAAGGCACTGAGATGAAAGAAACAATAAAAAATCTTCCAACAACAACAACAAAAAGCCCTGGACCAGATGGCTTCACGCCAGAATTCTATCAAACCTTCAAAGAAGAGCTTGTACCTATACTGCAGAATCTATTCCAAACATTGAGAAGGAGGAAACCTTCTCCAATGTGTTCTATCAAGTAAACATCACCCTGATTTCAAACCTGGGAATGGATCCAACTACAAAGGAGAACTACAGACCAATTTTGCTAATGAATATAGATGCAAAAATACTCAATAAAATCTATAATCAATAGATGACTGGTACATACTAAAAAATTACATGTTTATGATGAAGTAGGCTTTATCCCAGTGATGTAAGGCTGGTTTAACATGTGCAAATTCATAAATGTAATTCACCATATCAATAGAAGCAAAAACAAAGACCATATGATTCTCTAGATAGATGCAGAAAAAGCATTTAATAAAATTCAGCATCATTTCCCTAACAAGAACACTTGAGAATATAGACATAGTTGGCACATTTCTTAAAATGATTGAAGTCATCTATGACAAACCTACAGCTAATATCATACTGAATGGAGTAAAACTGAAAGCTTTCCCACTTAGAACTGGAACCAGACACTACTATTCAACATAGTGCTGGAAGTTCTAACCAAAGCAATCAGGCAAGAAAATGATATAAAGGACACCTAAATGGGGGCAGAAGAGGTCCAACTCTTGCTGTTTGCTCATGATATGATTTTATTCTTAAAGAACCCCACTGACTCAACCACAATACTACTGGAAGAGATCAAGAAATACAGTAATGTCTCAGGGTATAAAATCAGTGTCCACAAAACAGTAGCCTTTGTATACCCCAGTAAAGTTGAGAAGCTAGTCAAAAGCTTCATAGTAGCTTCAAAGAAAAATGAAATACCGGGTGGTACCTCTCATATCATCAGCAAAGAGAGAGAGTTGGACCTCTTCTGCCCCCATTTGGGTGTCCTTTATATCATTCTCTTGCCTGATTGCTTTGGTTAGAACTTCCAGCACTATGTTGAATAGTAGTGTCTGGTTTGTGGCTCAGTGCCGGCCCCATATACCAAGGGTGCTGGGTTCAAACCTGCCCCAGCCAAACTGTAACAAAAAAATAGCTGGGTGTTGTGGTGGGTGCCTATAGTCCCAAGCTATTCGGGAGATTAAGGGAAGAGAATGGCCTAAGCCCAGGGGTTGGAGGTTGCTGTGAGCTGTGTAACGCCACGGCACTCTACTGAGGGCGATAGAGTGAGACTCTGTCTCTACAAAAAAAAAGAAATACCTAGGAATATACCTAACAAAAGAGGTGAAGGACCTCTACAAAGAGAATTATGAAACCCTAAGAAAGCAGAAGACATTAACAAATGAACGAACGTACTATGCTCCTGATTGGGAGAAATCAACATTCTTAAAATGTCTAGACTTCCCAAAGCAATCTACAGATTTAATGCAGTTCCCATTAAAATACTAACATCATACTTTGAAGAACTGGAAAAAATAGTTCTTCTTTTTGTATGGAACCAAAAGAAAACCCGTATAGCCAAGGCAATTTTTAGTGGCTCAACGGGCTAAGGCGCCAGCCACGTACACCTAAGGTGGTGGGTTCAAATCCAGCCCAGGCCCGCCAAACAACAATGACGGCTGCAACCAAAAAATGGCCGGGCGTTGTGGCGGGCGCCTGTAGTCCCAGCTACTTGGGAGTGGAAAGCAGGAGACTCGCTTGAGCCCAGGAATTGGAGGTTGCTGTGAGCTGTGATGCCACAGCTCTATATCTAGGGTGACTGCTTGCGGCTTTGTATAAAAAAAACAAACAAACAAAAAAAAAAAACAAAAACGACACCAGAGGCATGACTCTACTAGATAGTAGGATAGTAAAAGTCTACAGTGATCAAAACAGCATGGTATTGGCACAAAAATAAAGACATAGACATGTGGAGCTGAATAGAAAACCAAGAGATGAAACCAGTCTCTAGTTGCCATCTGATCTTTAATAAACCACACAAAAGCTTCCACTGGGGAAAAGAATCCCTAATCAACGAATGGTGCTGAAAGAACTGAATAACCACAAGTAAAAGACTGAAACTGGAGCTGCACTTTTCACCACTTTCAAAATTGATTCAAAATGGATAAAAGATTTAAATCTAAGGAATGAAACCATAAAAATCCTAGAAGAAAATGTGGGAAGGACTCTTGAGGCTGTAGGCCTAGGCAAAGAGTTTATGAAGAGGACTTCAGTGGCAATTGCAATAATGACAAAAATGAAGAAATGGGACTTAATTACGCTGAAAAGCTTTTGCATAGCTAAGGACACAACAATCAAGACAAACAGACTCTGACTTTTCCCCAGAATGGAAAAAGATATTTGCATGTTCTATATCTGACAAAGGCTTGATAACCAGGATCTATAGAGAACTCACATTAGTCAACAACAAATAAGAGCAAACAATCCCATTTATCACTGGGCAAGAGACATGAATAGGACCTTTTCTGAGGAAGACAGATGAATGGCTAACAAATGCACCAAAAAATGCTCATTGTCTCTAATCATCAGAGAAATGCAAATCAAAACCACCCTGAGATATCACCTAACCTCAGTAAGATTAGCCCACATCACAAAGTCCCAAAGGTGCAGATGCTGGTGTAAATGTGGAGAGAGGGGAAGACTTTTACACTATTGGTAGGACTTCAAACTAATACAGCCTCTTTGGAAAGAAGTAGGGAGAATCCTCAAAGGACTCAAATTAGACCTCCCATTTGACCTTGCAATCCCACTACTAGGCATCTACCCAGAAGAAAAAAAGGTCAGTTTATCATAAAGACAATTTTCACTAAATTGTTCATCACAGCTCAATTTTACCATCACCAAGTTGTGGAAACAACCTAAATGCCCATCAACTCAGGAATGGGTTAACAAGCTGTGGTATATGAATCCCAGGGAATGTTATTCAGCCATAAAAAAGATGGAGACTTCTGACCTTTACAGCCCGGTGCTATGGGGATGATGGCCAGTCCTGGTGTCTGAGTGATTCCCAGGGCCCAGCAAAGGGACCAAGTTTTCAGATCCCGGAAGACAAGGGGTAACACACCAAAATATGGACTCATTTTCCACTCCACATTCATTGGCTGAGCAGCTGCCAGGAACAAAGGCCGAATCTCCTGATGCCTGGCAAACAAATGCAGTATTGCCTCACGAATTGATTGCTTTTCTGAGGTGCCGGTGGGCATATTTGGGGAGAAGCTTCGGGAACAAGTTGAGGAGCGGCTGCCCTTTTGTGAGCCTGGAGAGATTCCACGGAAGAATCTGCATGTCATGAAGGAAGCAACGGTTCAGGCAGAGGAAGCGGCTGCTGAGATCACGAGGAGCTAGAGAAACAGGAGAGGTAACGCTTGAAAAGGAAAAGAAACGACTGGCCGCACTTGCCTTCACTTCTTCAGGAAACAGCAGTAGCACTCAGGAGGAGTGAGGGTGCAGTGGAAAAACCCAAAAGAAGCAAAAGCAAAAGCCCCTGGAGGTTCCTCGGGAGGATGGAATGGAAGACCACCCACCTATCCCTGTCTCTAAACCCAAGGGAAAGAAATTTTTTCCCAAGGAGGAGTTGGTTAGTAGTGATCTTGAGGAGGCCACAGGCATTGTAAGTCCTCCCAAGAAGAAGAAAGCGTCCCCCAAGGGGGAAACAGTCGTTAGTGATCCTGAAGAGGGAGGCGACAAGAATGTGTCTAGAAAAAGAGGAGACAGCAGCGGGCCGGAAGGGGCTGCAGGCACCGAGAGCTGCTTTGAGAAGAAGAAAAAGTTCCACAAAGCTCCCCAGGAGGGTTAGAAGGGACATTCCCTGTGAGGGAGGGGAATTCCATACCCCACAGCGACATTTCCCACTCTGTGTCCCATCTCTCAATAAAATTCACAAAGTTAAAAAAAAAAAGATGGAGACTTGCAAAGGAGTAGGGCGTCGGTCCCATATGCCAGAGGTGGTGGGTTCAAATCCAGCCCTGGCCAAAAACTGCAAAAAAAAAAAAAAAAAAAAATGGAGACTTTGTATCTTTTATATTAACCTGGATGGAACTGATACACATTCTTCTTAGTAAAGTATCACAAGAATGGAAAAGCAAGTATCGGGCGGCACCTGTGGCTCAGCGGGTTAAGACGCCAGCCATGTACACCTGAGCTGGCGGGTTCGCATCCAGCCCAGGCCCGCCAAACAACAATAACAACTGCAACCAAAAAATGGCCGGGCGTTGTGGCGGGCGCCTGTGTTCCCAGCTACTTGGGAGGCAGAGGCAGGAGACTCGCTTAAGCCCAGGAATTGGAGGTTGCTGTGAGCTGTGATGCCACAGCACTCTACCCAGGGTAAAAGCTTGAGGCTCTGTCTCAAAAACAAACAAAAAAAGGAATGGAAAAGCAAGTATCGGGCAGCGCCTGTGGCTCAAAGGAGTAGGGTGCTGGCCCCATATCCCAGAGGTGGTGGGTTCAAACCCAGCCCTGGCCAAAAACTGCAAAAAAAAAAAAAGAAAGAAAGAAAGAAAGAAAAAAAAGAAAAGCAAGTATCCAATGTACTCGATACTAATATGAAGCCAGTAGGTGAGCTAATATGCGCTCACTCATTTCAATTCAAGTTGGTGGAAGAGGAGGAATGAGGAAGGAGAGGGGATGGAGGGGTTGGGGCTTAATGGGGACAATTGAGGCATGTCTGGCATATCTTTTGGGTGCGGGACACAACTACAAGAGGGATTCTACCTAACAAATTCAAATATTGTGAGGTTTGTTTGAACTCTCACATTAACCTGAAAAAAACCATGAGGATTTATTATCAGCAAGGAGGTCGGTTTCTTAGGCTTGTGGCGTGTAAGCCTGACAGCAGTGAATGGCGGTGAGGCGTGCTCGTAGGACAACAAGTAGAGATGGTGAGTGAGACAGCCTTCGAGAAACCTGGCAGGAAAGGAGGGAGCAGGTGATGTGGAATCAAGGCCGGGCACAGGATTTTTAAGATTTTGTTGTCTGAGTGATCCATGTTCATTGTAGAACATTTGGGAAATTCAGATCAGTTAAAACAATAAAAAGAAACCCAAAATGGGATGTGTATTCATTTCCTGTGACAAATTATCCCAAACTGGATGGCATAAAATAACAGAAATTTATCCACATAGCTCTGGAGGATAGGAAGGTGGAAATCAAGCTGCCAGCAGGGCCATGCTCTTTCTCAAGGCCCTGTGGGACGATCCTTCCTTGTCTTCTCCTCATTTTTGATGGTGGTTGGCAATCCTCAGTGTCCTGGGCTTGTGGACATGTCCCTCCAGCATCTGCCTCCATTGTCACCTGGTGTTCTCCCTGTGCGTCTCCTCTGGGTCTCTGTTTCCTCTTGTGAGGACACTAGTCATTACATTAGGACTCAACCCTAATGTAGTGTGACCTCATATCTATATCAATATATCTATCTATAGCTATATCTATATCTGTATCTATATTATCTATTATATATTTTTTGAGACATTGTGGCATCAGCAACCTCAGACTCCTGGGTTCAAGTGGTCTCCCTGTCTTGTAAGGACACCAGTCATTACGTTAGGACTCAACCCTAATGTAGTATGACCTCATATATATATATATATATTTTTTTTTTTTTTCTGAGATATAGTAGTCTCACTCTAGTGCCCTAGGTAGAGTGCCTTGGCATCAGCAACCTCAGACGCCTGGGTTCAAGCAATCTTGAAAACAGAATGCTGTTCTTTGTTTTCCTGTGTTGATCCTTCTTCCTGCCCCCTCTCATTTTGCCTGCATCTCACAAATTGGAAAACCCCCAGAAATCCCTAATTTCTGTATATAGTTCAGATGTAGGTAGTAGCCGCTGTCAGTTCCCAACATTTAAACTTAGAAGTAAACGTAGCTAGCATGTTTTCTATCTGCTTGTGAACAAACCTCACTTTAAACAAAGCAGATCAGATGTGGCCATTTTAAAGGTAGCTCAAATTATAATACAGTGTATGCTGCTAAGATTTAGAATGATTACACACATTCCAACCATTCTATAAATCTCTGTTAATTTGGGGGTTCTAAGTCTACTCCTTTAAAATCAGTAGGTATATTCCTACTGAGGTACAGGGCTGGAAGACTGTGGAAAAATCCTTTCAGAGTAGAAAATCCTCCCTGCAGTTCTGCATAGACTCTGGCATGGGAGGCCCTTGTGTGTTGGTTCTTATTTTTAGGCAGTAAGTACCAGAATATTGAACTCATTTTATAGATATATACTTACAAAAGTGTTTTTTTTGAGACAGAGTCTCACTTTGTCTCACTCAGTAGAGTGCCGTGGTGTCATAGCTCACAGCAACCTCAAACTCTTGGGCTCAAGTGGTTCTTTGGCCTCAGCCTCCCAAGTAGCTGGGACTACAGGCACCTGCCACAACATGGGGCTATTTTTAGAGTTGATGTCTCACTCTTGCTCAGGCTGGTCTCAAACTCTTAAATTTAGGCAATCTACCTGCCTCTGCCTCCCAGAGTGCTAGGATTACAGGTGTGAGGCACCACATCCAGCCTATTTACAAACTTTTAAACTCAAAGTTATTTAACTTGTTATAGAGTTTATTGGCTGATGTCATGGCAAAATCTAGGGGTAGAATGGCCTTCAGGTTTAGTTTGATCTAGGAGCTCAGTGATGTCACCCAGATCTTAGTTCATCTCCATCTCAACCCTGCTGTCTATCGTACCAGCTTTATTCAAAGGTTACCTGCATTGATGGGTGCAGATGACTGCCGATAACTCCTAGGTCTGAACACTTCTTCTCTATGAGAGAAATAGAGATTTTCTCCTCCAGCTTTCAAAAGATTATGCTGGGCTTCACTCTAATTAAAGCGGTGTAGGTCGTGTACTCCTCAATTGCTGTTATCAGAGAAATGCCACAAGATTGGCTCAGGCTATTCTGGGCCTGGAGCAAAGGGACATCGATGATCCCACTCATGGCTAAGCATAGAGAAACAGCAGCTCCTCAAAGGAAACTCTGAGGACTTTTAGAAAGCAGAAAAAAAATGGGGAACAAATTTTACATAGTCAGTCTGATAACAGCTCATTATACTTGTTTGCTTCTTTATCCTCTGCTAATTATGATTTCTTAGCTGTCCTTGCACCTGGAAGCTCCTGAACTTGACTTCTAATCCCCATGCTTTGTCCCATTCACCACCAATTCTTCTTAGTCTATGCATGGAGGAGGTCTGTTCTTTTTTTTTTTTTTTTGAGACAGAGCCTCAAGCTGTCACCCTGGATAGAGTACTGTGACATCACAGCTCACAGCAATGAGGAAGTCTGTTCTATGCATAGAATGCATAGGATGGTTCTAAGGTGAAGGGTGAAAATTTTCCTGGAACCCATTCTTTCCTGCTGAAAGTGGAGAGACTTTTGAAAGGACTAGAGGAACAATAAGATCTGGGGGTCAGAGTCTCCTGAAAATGTGGCATTGTTGGGATAAAGCCAGCACTGGCCATGGAAGTCAAATGGTCTTCATGGCCCTAGTTCAAGAAAGATAAGGTACACAGGACAGCAAGCATGATAGGACTGATACCCTTGGGTATGTAGTCTAGGGTACAATTTCTTAGATGATGAGAGGTCTGGGACCTCTAGTCTCTAACATGCATTCTTAAGCAGGGAGGTGATGTACTGTCTGTGAAGGACAAGCCGATCGCCGTAACTGATAGCATAGGGAGAACCAAGGCCAGGGCAGATGAGTGCAGGACCTTGAAAGCAAGACAGTTAAAAAATAAATCAAGATTTCCCTATCTAAGTGGGAAGAAGAGGATCTCCCACTCAGTACAGTGAGCTCCAGTCATTCATCAGATATTCCAATTAGGGACCATGATAGCCTTGGACATACAATGATGAACAAGTTGTCCCTGGTCACTCAGAAACTACAATAGATGGGGTTTGTATTAATCTAGTTTCTTTTGGTTTTAGGAAACAGAAGTGACCTTGCAAGAGTGTTGGGAGAACACTAGAAGTTATTAGAGAATTTGCAGAAGAGACAGGGAGTAAGTTGGAGGGTCTTTACAAGCCAGAGGTTAACAGCATCCTCTGAAGAGTGCTATTATTAGTGTGAAGGGGTTTCTGTGTCCACCCTCTGTGTGGCTCAGTCCCAAATTCCTAGAGGGAGAATCTGGCTCAGCCTGAATCTCTGCATCAAGGCTCAGAGTTACAGAATATGGGCATGGTTGTCATAGTCTTACCTGGGTGTACCTGTTGTGTATTGAGTGCTATTTCCAGTGAAGGGCAGAATGGGTGAACTTGAAAGAAACTTTGTTGTGGACAGAGAGGTAGATAAACAACCAGCAATTACAGTTCAGTCATCAGTGCCATGTTAGGGGAAATGGTGTTATGTGGGAATGTATCAGTCAAGAACCAGTTGGAGGCAAGGTTTAAAGAAACCCAACTTAACCCAATTTAGGCATAAAAGGGAACTAGCTCACATTGAGAAGGGGGAGGGACAAGAGGCACTGGGGTCACTGGAACTAGAAACTTGAGTGCTTCTAGGTCTTTCTTTCTCAGTCCCTCAACTCTGCTTCTCTCTGTGTTGTCAACTTCTGTCTTTAAATAGCAAGAAATGTGGCTACTGGCAGCTCCTGAGTCCCACATTAACTGGCATCACCACCAGAGAATAAATCTCTTTGTCCAGCTCTATTATCAAAACCCTAGGGAGTGATGCTGAGTGGTTAGCTTTCTGTATGAGTCTCCCTCTCAATCAATCAACTAAATCTAGAACAGTAGAATAGAGAAAGATCAAATTTCCCATTAAAGCTGCAAGATGGCTAAATGACAAACCAAAGTGATTGATATCAAGGTCCTTTAGGCTACTAGTCCTATGCTAGTCACTCGTTAGTTACTCCCCAAACTTAGTGGCTTAAAACAACAATAAACATTTATGATCTCGCATAGTCTCTGTGGTTTGAAACTCAGGACTCGCTTAGTGTGGTGGTTTTGGCTCAGGGTCCTTCATGAGGTTGTAGTCAAGACATTGGCTGGGCTGTACTTATCTGAAGGCTTGACTGGGGATGGAGTGTCTGGTTCCACATGAGTGAGCTCACTCAGTTCCTTCCCTTGAGGTTCTTTCCATAGGCAGCTTGAGTGTCTTCCTGAACTGGGTTGCCTTCTCTGAGGTGGACAATCCAAGAAGTTGCAAAATGAAAGCTACATTGTCTTTAATGGTCTAGCCTCAAAAGTCACATCCCACCATTTCTGCAATATCCATTTCCTAACATGGGTCAGCCCTCTTAAATGTGGGAAGGGAGGATACAAGGGTATGAATCTTAGGAGGTGAGAGTGATTGGGGCTGTCGTGGAGATCGGCTACCACGTTCCTGAAAACACAGACTATTGAAAGTTGTCATATGAGCTGGGCACAGTGGCTCATGGCTGTAATCCTAGGACTCTGGGAGGCTGAGGCAGGTGGATTATCTGAGCTCAGAGGTTTGATATCAGCCCAAGCAAGAGTGAAACCCCATCTCTACTAAAAATAGAGAAACTAGCTAGGCATGGTGGTGGATGCCTGGAGTCCCAGCTATTTGGGAAGCTGAGGCAAGAGGATCAGATCACTTGAGCCCAAGAGTTTGAGGTTGCTATTAGCTGTGATGCTATGGTACTCTACCTAGGGTGACAGGGTGAGACTCTGTCTAAAAAAAAAAACAAAGTTGGGTGGTTCCTGTGGCTTAGTGGGTAGGGAGCCAGCCCCAGATACCAAGGGTGGCCCATTTAAACCCAGCAACGGCCAGCTAAAACAGTAGTGACAACTGTTAGATAATTGCACAACTTTGTATATCCCGATTAGCCACTGAAAAGCTCAAACTTATGGCCCGCCCCCTTCAGCTCTTCGCACCAGAACAGTAACACCTTATTGGCTGTTATACCATCCCGACACCTCCCCTAACCAAGACTATACCAGATGCCCTTGTCTTTTGCTCTGTCTCTCTCGCTTTTCTCTCCTATCTCCCCCGTGTGTGTCTCTTCTCCTCTTCTCTTCTCTCTCCCCCTTTTCTCTCTCCCCTCCTCCATAATGCTGCTCTGCAGCTTCCCCCGCCAATAAAGACCTTTCGTACAAGTCTTGGTGTTCTGTGAGTTTTGTGCCCGTCGAGTGCCCCCCTTTCTACAACTGCAACAAAAAAATTGCCGGGTGTTGTGGTGGGCATCTGTATTCCCAGCTACTCGGGAGGCTGAGGCAAGAGAATTGCCTAAGCCCAAGAGTTGGAGGTTGCTGGGAGCTAGGATGCCACGGCACTCTATTGAGTGTGACAAAGTGAGACTGTCTCAAAAAAAAAAAAGAAAAAAAGTTGTTATATGAAGAAGGAACTTTGCAGTCAAGTCAGTTTGAGAAGAGGATATGTTAAACCGCATCAAACAGGTTTCTTTCCTGCAGTCTTTCCTTAGAGCTTTCAGTACCCTGAGGCTCACTCTGAATTTCTGAAAGAGGGTTAGAGTAAGTGACAGTGGCAAAGCTTCTTTCTCATCCTCCAACTTTTTCTCCAGTGGGCTCTTCTCCCGTTTCGATATAAATCTCTGGCAAAGTAATATGTTTTCATTTGGAGTTGGTTATTTTTATTTTTATTATTATTTTTTGAGACAGTCTCACTCTGTTGCCCTGGCTACAGTAATGTGGTGTCATAGCACACTGCAACCTCCAACTCCTGGGTTCAAGAGATCCTCCTGCCTCAGCCTCCCAAGTAGCTGAGTCTATAGAAATACACCTCTGCACTTGGGTGAGTTTTTTATATTTAGGAGAGAGGAGAGGGGGTTTTGCTCTTGCTCTGGCTGGTCATTCTCGATCTTCTCATAGAGGTATCTAACCTATGGCAGACTTCATGTGGGTTATGTGAAGACTTTTTTGCTTATCTGTGGTATAGGATATCGTAAAAAGTATGCACAGACTTTTTTCGCTTATGAGCTTTCATTCGTGTTTGTGTATTTAAGGTGTGCCTGAAGATAATTCTTCCAATATGCAGCAGAGAAGAAAAAAGGTTGGGCACCCCTGCCAGCCTCCCTGGACAGTGCACATCAGGAAAATCTAGTAGTGATTAAAAAGTAAAGGAACACATTTTCTCATGAGGTAGGTAGCTCATCTCTGAGAGAGTTCTGCAAGAGAAGTTTTACAAAGCTTTGCAAATCAGCAATGGTGTTGGGTGACGTTGACTCAAAAGATGACAAGTACTATTTGAAGGCCAGCAATTGTTGCTCTGGGAAAGTTTGAGCTATTTCTTTAAGGTATATTTCAGTTTGGGGGACCCTCCCATTCTCCTCTTGTCTAAGTGTTTTTGTTGTTATTTGTTTTGCTTTTAGTTTATTTGTCATGGCTACAACCCATTTTATTGAAAGTATTCTTTGTAGGGTGGTGCCTGTGGCTCAGTGAGTAGGGCGCCAGCGCCATGTACTGAGGGTGGCGGGTTCAAACTCAGCCCGGCCAAATTGCTAAAAAAAAAATAGCCGGGTGTTGTGGTGGGCACCTGTAGTCCCAGCTACTTGGGAGGCTGAGGCAAGAGAATTGCCTAAGCCCAGGAGTTGAAGATTGCTGTGAGCTGTGTAACGCCACAGCCCTCTACTGAGGGCGATAAAGTGAGACTCTGTCTGTACAAAAAAAAAAAAGAAAGTGTTCTTTGTAATACATTTCTGTGAGCAGAGTTACACTTTGTTGAATTATTTAGCTCTGTCTAAACACTGAGGTGGGATGTATGCAAAAGATCCTGCACCATATGTGTTTACAGAAATGTGCTTACTGAGATGCTGTTTCCAAGCACGGCATCTGCTCTTATGCATCTTTTATATCGTTTTGCATTGAGCCTATGCAGTAATTGATCTCCACCATCTGAGAATTTTCCATTTAATAGCTTCCCCTTTGATGTCTTTTTTTTTAATTTTTAAAATTTTTTTTATTTTTATCAAAGAGCTGCCAGAATTAAATAGGGGAAGTAGTTTTTTTTTGAGACAGAGCCTCAAGCTGTCGCCCTGGGTAGAGTGTCGTGGCATTACAGCTCACAGCAACTTCCAATTCCTGGGCTTGACGCGAGTCTCCTGCCTCTGCCTCCCAAGTAGCTGGGACTACACTACAGGCACCCGCCACAATGCCCGGCTATTTTTGTTTGGGTTGCAGCCGTCATTGTTGGTTGGCGGGCCCAGGCTGGATTCGAACCCGCCAGCTCAGGTTTACATGGCTGACGCCTTAGCCCACTGAGCCACAGGCGCCAAGCCTTTTTTTTTTTATTAACTCATAGCTGTGTACATTAGTGCAATCGTGGGGTACAATGTGCTGGCTTCATATACAATCTGAAATATTTTCATTGTAGTAACTGACCCAGCAAGAAGACCCCTAAAAGCCCCTAACTGTTTCAGCCTTAGTCCCCATCTGTCTCAAACCCCCCTTTTTGTTTTAATTCTGAGAACAGGTTTCTGACAAGGAAGTTCTCTGAGTTCCCTGACTTCCTAGCGATGTCTAAACACAATGATGAGAAACTACTTACCTCAACCTCCCTAGTCAGCTAAACAATGGTAAAAACTCACTCAAGCAGAGATTCCCAGGAAACTGAATTTCCCAGGTACTGGGCTTTCCAAGTTGTCCCCATGGTTACTGAGTTACCGCCCTGAGCCGCGGCGCAGCTACCCCCTGAGTCAACTACCTGACTGTGACTCCACCTTGTAATTCGCCTTTTTTGCTTTTGTACATGCTTGCTTTGCCACATCAGCACAAAAAGGGTATAAAAGTCTGCCTGCATTTCTCTTAGGGGCCGTTTGCCTTTTGGGGGCAGCGGTCCGTCTGTGCAGATGTAACCACTTTATTTGGCCATTTGCCCTTTGGGGCGGCGGTCTGTCTGTACAGATGTAATAAATGACCACCTGATTTGGGCCGTCTGCCTTTTTGCAGCGGCCCCCCTGTGCAGGAGTAAATAAAATCACCTCTGATTTGTACCCAAAGTGGGGGTCCGTATTTTTATGGGTGGCCTCAGTTACATCATCAAACTGTTTAACATAGCCTTCATGGCACTTTCCTAGTTATTGTATGAAGACATTTGCATTCTGCATTTAGTAAGTTTCATCTGTACCCTTCTAAGATGCACCGTAGATGGGATCCCACCAATTACCCTGCTCCACCCATCCTGACCCCTTCCCTCCCCGCCCATGCCCCTTTCCCCACCCTCTGAGGTCTTTGATAAATGATAATTTCTAATATTTTGGAGCAAAAAAGCATCTACATCTAAATTAAAAATAAGAATGACCAACAGAAACATGTTTTCTGAGTTCTTTAATTTCTGTCCTCCAGGGCATTCTGTTTAGAAAGAGCACAGAGCAAGGTCTTCTGAATATTATCTCAAATGGAAAAAGCCAAGTTTTCTCCACTTGTGATTCAGGCAGAGGTCTAGGTCTCATAAAGGCTGCTGAAAATAAAGTCTTTCTCTCCATCCTTCTTCTCTGGACTGCTAATTTGGGCTATAAGGTCCTAGCAGTGTACTCTGCATTCCTGTTTACAGTGACCTCAAACACCCTGCTTTCCTGCACAAAATGGAGTTTCACAGTGCCCATCCTTACCTAATGGCTTCTTTTAAATTGCAAATTTACATCTACATTCTTTGCTTGTCACTATGGAAAGAAAACTTAATCCCTTAATACAACCCCACAGAGACCTGTGCATACATAGCTACTGAATTCAGAAAACAATGAGTCATCCAGCAAGCTAGTGTTCATCTGTCTTCTTAAAATAGCTTTTGGAATAATTTATTATTAATAACATTTCCTAAGTTGTCAAAACCAGAGAACAGAGTCTATCTAGGGGACCAACTTCTTGGTATATCAAAATACGCATTTGTTTGAATGCAGTAAAGGGATTGCAAGTATCTTTTCTTTCTTTTTTTTTTTTTAAGACAATGTCTCACTATGTTGCCCTCCATAGAGTGACTTGCCATCACAGCTCACAGCAACCTCACTGCAAACGCTTAGGCTTAAGTGATTCTCTTGCCTCAGCCTCCTAAGTAGCTGGGACTACAGGTGCCTGCCACAATGCTTGGCTATTTTTTTGTTGTACTTGTCATTGTTTTTTGGCAGGCCTGGACCAGGTTCAAACCTGCCAGCCCCTGTGTATGTGGCCAGTGCCCAAGCCTCTGAGCTACAGGCGCTGAGCCAGATTGCAACCATCTTGACTGTAAAAGCTGCTGCTTTTAAAAGTAGGAGAGGGACCCAAGAACCTTAATATGTCATATACACCATCTTCTTAATGTCCTTTACAAACCATTAGCAGGATGCAAGGTGATTTCAAGTGGTGTATGGGTAATCTTTCAAAAATATTTAATCATTATTTACTTTCTGTACCGAGTTGAATATTGTCTCTCGCAAAATTTATGTCCACCTAGAACTTCAGATCACGACCATATTTGGAAATAGGACCTTTGCAGATGTAATTAAATATGAATCTTGAGATGTGGTATCTTTATAAAAGAAAGAAGAGGCTACTTGGACTCAAAGAGAAAACGGTCATGTGAATGTGGAGGTAGAGATTGGCGTGTCCAAGAACACCAAGAAGCTAGGAGAGGGGTGTGGGGCAATTTCTGCCTGAGCCTCTCTGGAAGGAGACAATCCTGTCCTCACTTGATTCTGGACTTCTGGTCTCCTGAACTGTCAGAGAATACATTTCTGTTGTTTTAAGCTACCTGGTTTGGAGCAATTTGTTATGGTAGCCCAAGGAAACTGTAAACAGTTTGATGAAAATATTTCAGATTGTATATTGTTGCAGGAAGACAAGGCCCAATGGAGAGAAAGAGCACCCAAACACCACGTTTATAAGAGGAAGGGCTTTATTCACCAGCTGGGAGCTTACGGCATAGAAGAATTCCAAATGGCTGTGCTCCCTGTCCACTTTGATCTTTCCCTTTTTATTGACAGTCAAGAAGTTCCACCCCACAGGTACCCTTCTCATTGGCCAGTTTGAATTAAGCGGGAGATGCTAGTCCAGCCCCCACAGAATTACAGGATTTCACAGAACTTGGAAATTTCCAAGTTCCAGGAAGTT
>CAUYON010037911.1:0-13462 GCA_963573935.1 Arctocebus calabarensis | reverse complement strand
ACTCACCTCACTCAGGCCTCCCCGGCCTGAAACAGCCTCCATTGAGGTGTTTGCCAGGGTGCCCCCATGAGGGGCTCCAGAGATAAGCGCTATTGGCAGCTCTGGCCTCTCTAGAGCCAGTGGGCCCTGTGTGTGCAATTTTCCTCTGTGCTGAGCACCCAGGGTGGCATAAGGATCGCATGTTCAGAATAGCACCCGGCGGGGGCCGACCATGCAATAGACCTTTTTTTTTTTCTTTTTTTGAGACAGAGCCTCAAGCTGTCACCCCTGGATAGAGTGCTGTGGCATCACAGCTCACAGGAACCTCCAATTCCTGGGCTCAAGCAAGTCTCTTGCCTCTGCCTCCCAAGTAGCTGGGACTACAGGCACCCGCCACAACGCCTGGCCATTTTTTGGTTGCAGCCGTCACTGTTGTTTGGCGAGCCTGGGCTGGATTCGAACCCACCAGCTCAGGTGTACGTGGCTGGCGCCTTAGCCCGCTGAGCCACAGGCGCCGAGCCATGGCAGGTGTTTTTTATTACACATACATAGCAGGAGGCAGGAGGATGGTAGACTACTATGTCATGTCCTGGTAATCAGTCCAAATTCCTAATTATAGTGAGGTATTATTAAGAAAGCTCAGAGGTATGGGTGGATGAAAAGAAAATTTCAAGTACCGAAATAGGACTCATTTAACCAAGAAGTATATTTAGGTGACACTTCAAATATTCCTTAAAAAATAAAGTCCAGATGAAAAAGTATTTAGAAAAGTAAATCTTCAGAGTGTTTGAGTATGTCTATATATTTTCAGAGCTGTAACATGGAGGCTCCTATGGCTCAGAAGCACACCTACTGGGAAACATCTTGAAATGAGAGATGTTTTAGTCTAACCCCTCCTGGAAAGTTTTGCAGGGCTTCTCCCTTTGCAAAGGCCCCCTTGTCCCAAAGGCCCCCTTCCTTTCTGGAAATGTGCAGGCAGGGGTGAGCATTCTCTTGGAAGAGAATGAGGTGATGGCTTTATTAAAATTTCCATATATGTTGATTGTGTGTGTGGGGTGGGGTGGGGTGGGGGGATTAGCCAGATCCTAGAATTAGTCATATGAATTATGGGCTTGTTTGGCTACCAGGCTGTTCCTGCCCCAATCAGTGCCAGTAAATCCTGCAGACAGCTTCAACTCCACTGTGTTTCTATCCCACTCATATAAAATCCCCTGCCAAGGTACAAGCCACAATCCTCCCTTTCTTGGTTTTTCATGCAAAAACTATTTTAGAACAAATTCGAATGTCGAGACTTCAAGAACTTCGAACAGAGGAGGCTTCAGCTCATTCCATTCACAGCATAGTTAAAAAATTAAAAAAAAAAATCTGATGAAAGGACTCAGATGTTAAAGGCCTATGTATTTTACCGAATTTAAGTTCCAGAGAGAAACTAAATTGCTATGTTGGAGGAAAAGGATAAAAGAGAAAAGATAAATGTCAACAGAAGCACTTTAATACTCAAGAGAGGCCCAGAGGCCCTGTGTGTGAATAACACCCAATGGCCGCTTTATGCAGTATGTAAATAAACACAGTCCTCATGCCATTTAAAATAGTCAACGTTGACCTAAACCGGCAGAGGGATAAAATGCCAGTCCAGACAGACATTTATGAATATACACATAGAACACATTGCAGGAAGAACTTGGTGCCTTTTCCCAAATATTTCATTATGCACACATTTCAGATGAAATACACATGTGGTGTTCAGTCTGAGCAATGGAAAATATTTTTAATCAGTCCTAGACTGCAGGACTCCTGCAGGGGTTCTAGAAGGCTTCTTCTTCATTTCAAAGGTGTTTGTGGTAATAGAAGGAGGAAGCTACATGACATGTCTCTGGCTTCAAAGAGGTTAAAACATGGTAGAGCTCTTTAGGAGAGTTTCCTTATCAGGGAATGTAAAGGAACTTTCACACGGCTATGTGAGAAAAGTATAAAACCATAAAGAGGAAGAGGGGGCCAGAGTTGTGATTCCAGAATGAAAAAGAGTGTACAGGCAGTCTAGAAGAGTCTTGAGCTAGAACCATGCCGGGCAGAGTGGCTCACGCCTGTCCATCCCAGCACTTTGGGGGGAAGGGAAGGAGGATTGCTTGAGGCCAGGAGTTTGAGACAAGCTTGCGCAACACAGCTAGACCTTGAGTATAAAAACAATAAGAAAAAGCAGCCATATGTGGGGGGGCACATCTATAGTCCCAGCTACTTGTGAGGCTAAGGCAATAGAATCACTTGAGCCCAGGAGGAATCTGAGGCTGCAGTGAGCTATGACTGTGCCACTGTACTAGGCAACATAAAAATGTAAAACAAAGGTCGGTGCCTGTGGCTCAGGGAGTAGGGCACCGGCCCCATATGCCAAAGGTGGTGGGTTCAAACCCAGCCTCGGCCAGAGCTGCAAAACAAAAGAGTAGGCGGGCGTTGTGGCAGGCGCCTGTAGTCCCAGCTACTCTGGAGGCTAAGGCAAGAGAATCACCTAAGCCCAGGACTTGGAGGTTGCTGTGAGCTGTGTGTGACACCACAGCACTCTACGGAGGGCGATAAAGTGAGACTCTATCTCTACAAAAAAAAAAAAAAAGTAAAACAAAATAAAATATAAATAAATAAAAAGGAATTGATCTAAGAACAATACTATACATTAATCAATACAATGCCTCCTAAGTTATGGACTCCTTTGACAATCTGATGAAAGCTATGGACCCCGAAATATTCATATATCCTTAGACTTTTCAATACAATGTCAAGGCTTTGGTATCTGAGTCCAGAGGCTTTGTTTCTGAAACCTTGTACAGTTCCATTTATCATGATTAGGGGTTATAAATATTTTTACAGTTTTGTCTCCTCCACTAGAACATAAGCACTTTTGGGACAGGATTGCATTATTTTACCCAAACCACTTTCTGTTTAGCATTGTGCCTGACACATAGAAAGTGGTAAATTTTTTTGTGTGTGTGTAGAGACAGAGTCTCACTTTATCGCCCTCGGTAGAGTGCTGTGGCGTCACACAGCTCACAGCAACCTCCAACTCCTGGACTTAGGCGATTCTCTTGCCTCAGCCTCCCAAGTAGCTGGGACTACAGGTGCCCACCACACGCCCGGCTAGAAAGTGGTAAAAATGTTGACTTGTCTGCCTGCCTCAGTGTTCAAGTGTCGGTTTAAGGCAGTATCTCTCAAATGAGTTACATCCTCACAATTTTTGCCGCAGCCCTTTACTTCCTATATTATTAATATTATACGTGGTAATGATTTTTGGCAATAGACAGAATTAATTACTATCAAATTTCAGAGTGAGCATGTTAAATATTTTCATTTTGTTTTCTTTCAGCTCCGCTTGTACCAAGGAGAGAGTACCAGCTGGAGTTCTGGTGCATTGTTAATATCTCTCCAACATTTGGGGATCTGCCTTTGGAATTAATAGAAAGGCTTCTGTAGGCAGCAATATCTGGCTAGAAGTGAATAGGATTGCTTTGTTTTTTCTTCTTTCGTTGTGTTTAGTTTTATGACAAATGATGCTAATTTTCCATTTATGGAAGTAACAACAATTTTTTTATAACATAGAGTTGAGTAATAAACAGTTCATTTACAGAAAAGTAGCTCATCAGTTACCCGTTGTTGCATAACAAACTATCCCCCAAACATGGTGGTTTAAAAAGCAATGCCTTATTAGCATTTATGGGTTGGTGGGGCTCAGCAATGCAGTTCTTCTTCCCTACATGATGTCTGCTGGAGTCATCCCTGTGGGTTGAGAGTTTGGCTGGACCTGGAAGGACCATGATGGCTTTATTCGTTGCTGTGGTTTGAACGTTGATGTGTCTCCCAAATTGATACATTAGAACCTAAGACCCAATGTGATAGTATTAAGAGATGGGATCTTTGGGAGGTGATTAGATCATGAGGGCTCTGTCCTCCTGAATGGTATTAGTGTCCTTATACAAAGAGGCTTGCAGGTGAGGATGTAGTAACAAGTCACCATCTGTGAGCAGAGCAGACCCTCCCCAGACACTGAATCTGCTGGAACCTTGATCTTGGACTTCCCAGCCTCCAGAACTACAAGAAATAAATTTCCAGGAGAGGGAAGGAGGGGAGGGATGGGTGTGCTCCCACAGAATGGGCACAATGTGAGGGGATATGGCCCATCTCCTGGGTGTGGGTCACAGCTGCTACAGGGACCTCACCTAATGAACACAAAGATTGTAATGTAATTGTTTGTACCTTATAAAATTGGAAATAAGAAAATGTTGTTTCTAAATTATCCAGTTTAAAGTATTTTTTAATAGCAACCTGAATGGACTAAGATACCTATTTGTCTGGCAACCCAGCAGGGACGGGTAGAGTGGCTGCAGCCGGCCAGTCTGTCTCTATGGTCTCTCATAGTCTGGCCTGAACCCGCTCTTTTTTAAAAAAAAAAAATCTGGATCTCCTGGCTGGATCCCAGGAGAGTAAAAAAAACAAAAACAAAAACAAAAAACTGCAAAGTCTCTTTTAAGACCTAGACCTGAAAGTTACAAAGCATCCATCCCTCCTGCCACAGTTTATTAATCTAAGCAAGTGACAGGACAAGATCGGATTCAGGGGGAGAGAAATAAACTCCACATCTTTGGGGGGAGGTTAATGGCACATGTTGTGTTCAGGGATGGGAGAAATCATCAGTAAAGATTTTACAAAAAATGCACACAAAAAGTTATGGCAATAAAAGGACAGGTGGTAGGAGAGATGGCAAAATCTGTAAGCATGTTATTCAAAACTCTGATGTTTGGAAGATGCTGTATTAACTTAACACCTGATGGCTCAGTACCCATAGCACAGTGGTTATGGCACCAGCCACATACACTGAGGGTGGCGGGTTCAAACCCAGCCTGGGCCAGTTAAAAAAAGCAAACAAACAATAACCTAACACCTGAATATCTCAGTAGACAGTTCATGTTTTTTAAGGCCTGTACATCTTAAACGTAATGCTATACACACAGTGTTTAAAAAGGGGTACAAACTCATCCTGGGATTCTATTGAGGGAGGCAGGTATGTAAATAAGCGTCACACAGTAACCATGACACGTGTTACAGAAAAGTGTGCAAAATATCAAGGCTGACATTTTATATGAAAGTTTGAGTGCTTATGGGTTTTGTTGGGCTCATGATTTTTAACAGATCTCAAAAAAGTGTGAAACCCTAAAAGGACTTAAAAGCACTGAGAAGTGGAGTGACGTGAAGCACAGAAATCAAAGCTATTAACAGGAGTGGTGAGGAAAAGTCTTCACAGATGTGGTTACCTTGATAGGTGGGAAAGAGGGTGACTGAGAAAAAGCATCGGCATGAGTTGGGAGCCAGTCTGATGTGGGAGGGGAGCAGGGCAGAGGGGGAGGAAGAGGAAATGGTGGAGGCGGGTCAGAATGTGGGGAACTGGAGAAGGGGGAGGCAGGGAGAAGTTAATTCAAGGATGACTAGATTTTCTAGAGGGGAGAAAGAAATATGGGAGGAACAGTGGGGTTTTCTGGGAACTTTTCTTTCCAAAATTTAGTTTTGTCCAAGCTGTAAATGAGGTGACGGTGTGATACACTAGTACACAATTGGAAATGCACCTTGGGGGCTTGCCTGCCTTCTGACAGGCACCTTGAGAGGACCTGGATATAAAACTGTGAATATCCTACGCAATCTTATATTCTAGTGTGTTTGGGAGGAGGATGATGGGGAAAAACAATTAGTATGTAAAAAGGTTAATACACATTCTATCCACTGTTCAGTTCACTGCTAATAGAGAAGATGGGGCAGCTGCTTTATTTATAGTAGTATGAAAACTGAAGGCAGCTTTTTGGACTATAATTCATAGCTGGGAAGGAGCCTGGCTCTCTTCTAGATTGATAAGGTAGGAAAATTGTACCAGCAAGAGATTAACCTTTCCAATCTAAGCTGGTGTTCCCCCAGAGATCAGATCCTTGTGAGGAACGCTCCCCCCACCACCTCCACCCACAGACCTCTGAATCACGTGGAGCAGATGACGAGGATAAACCAAAACCCAGGACCTCAGACAAGTGGCAACGGCAAGGAGGGTGGAACTGGAGAGAGGGAGAGAGAATGTGGGGAAGAGAATGGCAGCGGGGAGTCTGACCATGGACGGGATGGACATATGGGGCTCCCCAAAGTCTGGGCTTGAGCTCCACTCAGATAGTTTGTAGCTCAGAGTGAGTTAACTTGTTTAGGGATGCCACTCTCAATTCCCCACCATGCTTTGGATACTGTACAGGATGGATTGCCTCACTGTATGAGAGGGATTACATCATGAACTTGAACTGATTGTACGGTCTCCTGGGTTTGGGGCGTGCAGATTTGAGGTACTGCTGGGATGATGTGATCTTTCCTCACCGCCCACTCATACGTGTCTGGACCTCTCCAGTGGAGAAGATAGGGTGAGAACAAAGTTGCCTCTGGACCAATCTACCCCAGGGGAGACTTTGTCCTCTGACTGTTCCACTCCACCCATACCAAAGTAAGGATAGAATCAATTTTTAAGGCAATTGTATGCTTTAAACTTTTTTTTTTTGCAGTTTCTGGTTGGGGCTGGGTTTGAACCCACCACCTCTGGCATATGGGGCCGGCACCCTACTCCTTTGAGCCACAGGCGCCGCCCAAGAAATTGTTATAATATTATTCTGATCTTCTAGTTACTCATTTCGGAATATATCTCCCCCCATTCCACCCCCACAAAAAGTCTGTACAGGGTTTAAGTAAGTCAGTCTATTTCAGTGATTCTGACCACATTTTCTTAGGTGGGTGCCAGGATGTCCTTCTAGATTTAAGGCGAACAAGGAGAAATTAGTTCATAATATGTGTCAAAATGACTGAATCCCATAAATCAAAACTGTCAGGAATTTGGCACAGATCATTTTAGAGTCAGATATTTGTGTGCACGAAAAAGAATTTAAATGATTGAATTCATTATCTTTTTTTTAAACCTCAGGTAAAACATTATTTCAAAACCACAGCCTTGTCCTGTAACTGGGTGCTGTGGGAGTTCACTCTCCACAGTTCTAGACTTCTTCAGGAGAGAAGAACTTGGGGTTTGGGAAAGCTTGTAGACTATTATTTTTTGTGCCATTCACTGTTGTCTGCCTGATTAAATCTATAAACTGCACTCAAAACACAAGTGAGAGAAGGAGTAATTCCTCCAGTTCAGGCACTGTGCAGGACTCTACGATGCTAAAGACGTAGGCCTGAGGAGAGCAGAGTTGGGGAGGAGTCAGGCCTGGGCTGGGGCTGCTCTGTTCCTTTATCTCACTGTTGTTGACCTTGACATCACTCCATGGAATCAAATCACTGACACGTTTATGATTCTAAGTCACATTTGGTAGTTATTAATACTGTAGAGGTGTCGAGGACACGTTCCATACAGTGCCTCCCGTCAAGCGGAAATGCAAAGATTCTGGCAAAGTCCCAGAGCACCCCCGGAAGTCGGCTGTGTGCTCTGTTAAGCTCAACCCCTGGTATGGACTCTCGATGCTACACAGCGTTCAGAATTAGTGACTACAAACTTCATATGAAGAGAAGAAAACAGGCTTGGGATCCTGGCGGGGACAGAGACTCGCCAGGATCCCAGACTGTGTGCAGTAGTATTAATATGCGGAATGGTTAGCACTTACCTGGCATTTATATTATGTTCTGGGGACAGCTCTAAGCACCTTCCCTACATTCATTAATTTAGTCCTCTCAACAGTGATCAGTATCATTACTACCCCCTCCCCTTTTTTTAACAGATGAGGAAACTGAGTCCTGGGGATAGGAGATGGTGCTGACAGGTGAATGATTCTGAGAATGAAAGTGAGGAAAATATAATTTTTGTGTAAGACGAGAAAAATCACCTGAGGAAAGCTACTCCATCTCTGAGGCCCTAGTTAACCCTGAGAAGGAATGACGCAGCTCCCCAGCCCCAGGCCGGACCCCACTGCTGATGAAGGGGCCCATCACTAGGACAGAGGCTATTTGGGGCTGCTCCTGAGACTTCCCATCTACAGGCTTGCAAAATGTTTGTGTTGGAGAGATACAGAGGACCCCTGGTTTTACGGAGTGGGCCCCGAAGCAGCACATAACGATGGGTTACAGGGACCTTTTTTGGTCCTAGGAAAGGAGATTGTTTTCAATGGGAGGGAGGCCATGGTTAACCAAGTAGGCATCTGGAGCCCCATTTATTTGTCCCTCCTGTCCTTGAAAGACAGGAATCTAAAGGGTAAAAGTTAAGATAAAAGGAAAGGGGTTCTAGCACATCTTATGGAGAAGTCTGTGGCCAGGAAGGAGACCTTCAGGCAGGACTTATTTATAGCTCTGTGGGGGACTGTATGGATCTGCGTTTATGGGTAGGGAGCAGTGGAGAACTGTGAAGTTTCGGTTCCTTTAATGTTCTTCCTCCGTGCCCAGGAGGATTCATTATTTTAGTTTTCATAATGATGCTATTAGGAAAAGTCAGAAACATCAGAATTATCTCATTTTCTCGCAAATTCTTATCAGCACATCTTCAAGAATGCTGCTGTCCTGGTTGTTCCTCGATACTCCGCAGTTTGGACGTGGAAGCATGACTCTTACCTGGGCACTTTGGAGTGGACAGGGGCTCCGCTCAGCCATGTTGGGGAGAAGATGTTTCCCATTGCTGCTCCCTTTTACCTCCCCCGCTCTTATTTCCTTGCTGGGAATTCATTCCCTTTGCCAACTCCTAATTATGCCTCTGGGTCCTTTCTGGTAAGGGTGACATTTTGTCTTGACAGGCAGTATTACAGTTTAAACTGTCCTTGTCACTCTTTACTGCCTTTCATAGCTATGAAATCTCTTACGAGATGTCTGAAGCTTCATAAACATATGTTTATGGCACTTCTTTATCTGTCCTGAAACAAGTCAAGGTCACAGGCAATGTGCCAGAGGAAGGAAGATGGTGAGCACACTATTATAAATAGATGCATGAAAACGACCCTTTCAGATGTGGGGACATTAGCTGGCAATGAGGAAGGAAGTGATGAAATGTAATAATAATTTTATTTTATTTAGGAAAGTCTCCAGGTGTATGCCAAATGTTTGCTATTGTGTTTAATCTGATTGGCTTCTTACAATGTCAGAGATTTAAATATTTATCATAGTTATTTCATCGCAATGAAAAGTGAATTAAAAGATAAGATTGGAGCAAAAGTGCAGTTTGACTAGTCAAAACTTAGCATATGATACATTATTTTAACTTAGGAAATCTAAGTGAAACATATAAGAACAGTGTGTACCTTACATTTTGCCATTCTGAGTTTTTAAAGTTGTAAATATGGGGGACTATTTCAGGTAGAACTGAATCCCATTTCCTTTTTTGTTGATGTCTCATTCATCTTCAACAGATATATTTTAATGATGAAATATCTAAAAGGTGTATCAGTTTTGTTATTAGGTGCATAGAAATGTCCCCAAGGCTATGATTTAGACTTGCCAATATATGGATTGATGATCTGCACTTAGTAGGTCCCTGAATTCCCAACATCTGGGGAGAAAGAAAAACAACAAAGTCAGCATCACGGTCAAGTACAACAGCATCAGAAGTAATGGCAATAGCGTTAATTGACGTGTCCACCTACCTTAATGTCAAACCTTCAGTACCTTGATTAGACAGGTGCTCTTATGATAGTATAAGGGGTCAGGCCTCAGGTAAGTTAACTCCTTAAAACTGTAATTTCTTTGCAACAACAACACAAATAAACAAAAGGGGTTTAATTAAACTGAAAAGCTTCTGTACAGCTAAGGAGACAACAACTAAAGCAAATAGACAACCTATACTATGGGAAAGGATATTTGCATATTTTGAATCAGACAAAAGCTTGATAACTAGGATCTATAGAGAACTCAAATTAATCCACTTGGAAAAAAAGCCAACAATCCCATATTTCAATGGGTAAGAGACATGAATAGAACCTTCTCTAAAGAAGATAGACGAATGGCTAACAAACATGAAAAAAATACACATCATCCCTAGTTATTAGAGAAATGCAAGTCAAAACTACCCTGAGATCCCATCTACCCCCAGAGAGAATGGCCCACATCACAAAATCTCAAAACTGCAGATGCTGGCATGGATGTGGAGAGAAGGGAACACTTTTACACTGCTGGTGGGACTGCAAACTGATACAACCTTTTTGGAAGGAAGTATGGAGAACTCTCAAAGAACTCGAGCTAGACCTCCCATTTGATCCTGCAATCCCATTACTGGGCATCTACCCAGAAGGAAAAAAGTCTTTTTATCATAAGGACACTTGCACTAGACTGTTTATTACAGCTCAATTTACAATCGCTAAAATGTGAAAACAGCCTAAATGCTCACCAACCCAGGAATGAACTAACAAGCTGTGGTATATGTACACTATGGAATACTATTCAGCCATTTAAAAAGTGGAGACTTTACAGCCTTTATATTAACCTGAATGGAAGTGGAACACATTATTCTTAGTAAAGCATCACAAAAAAGGAGAAACATGAATCACGTGTACTCAATTTTGATATGAGGACAATTAATGACAATTAATGACACATTGGGAGTGGGGGAAGGGGAGAGCAGAGAGAAAGAATGAGGGAGGGGTGGGGAAAGGAAGAACAGAGAGAGGGAAGGAGCGAGGGGGTGGGGTCTTGGTGTGTGCCACACCCTTTATGGGCAAAACACAATTGTAGGTGGGACTTCACCCAACAAATGCAATCAGTGTAACCTGGTTTCTTGTACCCTCAATGAATCCCCAAAAATAAAAAATAAATAAATAAATAAAAGAATGCCTTAGCCTGGCCCTGCAGAGAAGACCTGGGGTTATCAGGCAGCATCCACCAGTTCCACGCCGTACCACATGGACTCCCCTTCAGCACATGTGTGTTCAATAGTCCTCTCCTGAAGGCAAAGTTGAAGACTTGGGTTTGAACTCCAGGAGGTAAAACAGAAGATTCCCCCTGGCTTTGAAAAGGCAAGCTCCAGGTATTCCTGCCCAGCTTCTGAGGAGTTGGGTCTTGGGTACAAAGCAAACAGTAAGGTAGGACTCAGCTAGTTGCAAACCACTGTCTCCTTATGTATTGTATTTATTTTTCTCAAAAACTAAATGGGCAAAGTGATGAATTTTGATACTTCTAACAAGCAAGTGGTAAACCTGACGCTCCAGAACATTTAGCAGGAACATAAAATGATATGGGACATAATGCATGTGGAAGAGCTTTGGCTCTTTTGGAAGACAGAGATCACCTAATCCCAGGGAGAATGGCCTGTATCACAAGGTCCCAGAGCAACCACCACAGAAACCCAAGGGACCCTCCTAATAACCCAGACTGAAAAGCACAGGTTTCTCAAGGTCAAAGACATAAACCTGTGACTTCTACACATTGCACTCTTCACAATAACGGTAAACAGTGACGTGCTCTCCTGCCCTGCCAGGGTGCTTTACTGTCACTGATTACAGCTCCCAGAGGACGCACCACAGCAGCCATTAGGCTCTCTGCATAACAGCCACAAAGAACTCTTGAAAGCTGCCGTGCGTTCATCTGTTGCTACTCCACTAAGCAGCTTCCTTAAAGAAGCCTCTTGCCCATCAGGCCGCTGTCATCATGTGCTCAATGACGCCACAGCAAGGGCAAGGCAGTCAGCAGAGTGTGTCCAGTGTGCCTGCAGGCACGCCTCCCACCAGGGCCCTTCATCTCTCACAGAGGGGACATGGGCTCTGAAGCAGAAGAGATGACTGATAAGGTTTAGGAGAATTGGCTGTGAGCCCGGGGGCTATTGGATTTCTCCACTGCTTTAGCTGAAGGATTCTACAGGCAGATCCTTTCAGGGCACTCACAGCCATCTGGGATTATATAATAGCAAGCATCCAAACAAGTAATTATTTGGATTCTGTGCAAAATCATCAAAGCCCAATTCCTGGTTGGAGAGAGGAGGGCACGGAAGGATTAGCGATTTCTGTCTTTGGCAGCTAACAGCTTATTACTAAGGCAAGGGGTGAAAGGTTTGATACTTTCCATCATCCCATTCATTGACTACATATAGAAGCAAATAACATTTACTGGCCTTGAACCAGAGTACTGGGAGGGACACCTGCCCTTAAGAAGAAACTAGTTCAGGAAAGGGATTTATATTCCTAAATCCAGATGATTACTGGAAAGAAAATGTTCACATCTAGTGTGTTTAGGGGAGTAAGCAAGGCTGGCTCCTCAGAAGGGCAGGACCGCTGGCATCTGTCCAGGATAGGTATTGCACGGTGGCCTGGGACAGGAGTGTGGGGAGGAGGGAGGCCTACAGCTCTCTGACAAGCTTGCAGTGGGCTGGTGTGGAGATGCGACGGGTAGGGGAGCTGGCAGGCATGGGGCATGTCCACACCTGCATATCTGGCTGAAGGAATTCGCAGGATAAATCAAAAGATCCCTGTCTCCATGGCTGTACTTGTATCCAGAATACCATAAACTAGGTTTCCTTCCAGAAGATCTCCTGACCTGTCAGAAATGTAGCTACTCCCAATCACTTCCCTGGCATTACAGCATAGAGAAAAAGTGTTTTCAGAAATTGGAATCTTATTTACACATAAAATGGAACTTGTAGAGAAAGAAACGTTGGAGATCTTAGTTCCCCACAAGATCAATAAGTGTTGACTATGTAATGGGGTTACAAAAAATAAAATAAAGGAATCTGAGAGTGTGTGTCATTTCCAGAAGTCAAGTGTGTCCACTATTGGAGGTGGGACATCCACTTTCCGCCTGGTGTGTGCACTATAGGAGGTGGGACATCCACTTTCCGCCTGGTGTGTGCACTATAGGAGGTGGGACATCCACTTTCCGTCTGGTGTGTGCACTATCGAAGGCGGGACATCCACTTTCCATCTGGTGTCTGCACTATCGGAGGTGGGACATCCACTTTCCATCTGGTGGTGTGCACTATCAGAGGTGGGACATCCACTTTCCGTCTGGTGTGTGCACTATCAGAGGTGGGACATCCACTTTCTGTCCAGTGTGTGCACTATCAGAGGAGGGACATCCATTCCGCCTGGTGTGTGCACTATCGGACGTGGAACATCCACTTTCCGCCTGGTGTGTGCACTATCGGACGTGGAACATCCACTTTCCGTCTGGTGTGTGCACTATCGGACGTGGAACATCCACTTTCCGTCTGCTGTGTGCGCTATGGGAGGTGGGACATCCACTTTCTGTCTGGTGTGTGCACTATCAGAGGTGGGACATCCACTTTCTGCCTGGTGTGTGCACTATAGGAGGTGGGACATCCACTTTCCGCCTGGTGTGTGCACTATCGGACGTGGAACATCCACTTTCCGTCTGGTGTCTGCACTATCGGAGGTGGGACATCCACTTTCTGTGTGGTGTGTGCACTATCACAGGTGGGACATCCACTTTCCGTCTCCTGTGTGCACTATGGGAGGTGGGACATCTACTTTCCACCTGGTGTGTGCACTACCGGAGGTGGGAAATC
>CAUYON010037907.1:0-11445 GCA_963573935.1 Arctocebus calabarensis | reverse complement strand
TTTAAAAATCAATGTATTTTGAAAATTGGACACTGGAAATTGCCTCTCAAATCAACGGATTCATTTTTGTTTGAAAATAATACTTAAGTTAATTCTCCATTTCCGTAAGAATCTACAGTGAGTTTTTTTCGTTTGTTTGTTGTGTTTTGTTTGTAGAGACAGAGTCTCACTTTATTGCCCTCGGTAGAGTGCTGTGGCGTCATAGCTCACAGTACCTCCAATTCCTGGACTTAGGTGATTCTCTTGCATCAGCCTCCTGAGTAGCTGGGACTACAGGCGCCCACCAGAACCGGCTATTTTTTTGTTGCAGTTGTGCCAGGGCCGGGTTAGAACCCGACATTCTTGGTATATGGGGCCAGCGCTCTACCCACTGAGCCACAGGAGCCACCCAAATATATGTTTGTTTTTTTGTTTTTTGAGACAGAGTCTTAAGCTGCCACTTTGGATAGAGTGCTGTGGCATCATAGCTCACAGCAACCTCAAACTTGGGCTCAAACAATCTTCTTGACTCAGCCTCCCAAGGAGCTGGGACCACAGGCACCCACAATGCCCGGCTATTTTTTTGGTTATAGTTGTCGTTGTTTGGTGGGCCAGGGCTGGATTCGAACCTGCCAGCTCCAGTGCACGTGCCTGGTGCCCTAACTGCTTGAACTACAAGCACTTTTCTTAATAGTAAATATTTTTGGCCATACAGTCCTTGTGGCAACTACTCAACTCTGTGTGAGAGCAACCACAGGTGATGCATCAAAGAATTGGCAAGATCATCTGTCAATAAACTTTATTTACAGAAATAGGCAATGGAAAGGCTGCAGTGGCTCATGCCTATAATCCTAGTACTTTGGGAGGCAATGGCAGATAGATTGCCTGAGCTCACAAGTTTGAGACCAGCCTGAGCAAGAGCAAGACCGTGTCTCTAAAAAATAGCCAGGCATTGTGGTAGGCACTATTGTAGTCTCAGCTACTCAGGATGCTGAGGCTGATGGATCACTTGAGCCCAGGAGTTTGAGGTTGCTGTGAGGTATGACACCACAGCACTCTACTGAGGGCAACAAAGTAAGACTGTATCTTAAAAAAAAAAAAAAAAAAAGGGCTCGGCACCCTGATTAGGGTGCCAGCCATATACACTGGGGCTGGGAGGTTTGAACCTGACCCAGGCCTGCTAAATGACAATGACAACAACAACCAAAAAAATTGCTGGACATTGTGGCAGATGCCTGTATCCCAGCTACTTGGAACACTGAGGCAAAAGAATTGCTTGAGCCCAAGAGTTTGAGGTTGCTGTGAGCTGTGATGGCACTGCACTCTACCAAGGGCAACATAATGAGACTCTGTCTCAAAAAAAACAAACAAACAACAACAACAAAAAACATAGGCAATGGAACAGGATTGGCCTGGCAACCCTGTATTAGTGTATAAAAAGGGTTAGAATAAAAATGTATACTTACGGCTCGGCGCCTGTGGCTCAAGTGGCTAAGGCGCCAGCCACATACACCTGAGCTAGTGGATTCGAATCCAGCCCAGGTCCACCAAACAAAAATGATGGCTGCAACCAAAAGAAAAAAAAAACAACAGCTGGGCATTGTGGTGGACACTTATAGTCCCAGCTACTTGGGAGGCAGAGGCAGGAGAATCGCTTGAGCCTAGGAGTTGGAGGTTGTTGTGCGGCACTCTATCCAGGGTGACAGCTTAAAGCTCTGTCTCAAAAAAAAAAAAAAGGGAAAGAAATAAGAATGTATACTTATGTTTGCCTAACGGAACTCTGGAAGAACATAAGAATGTAATAACAGTGGTGACCTGTATGTATCTGAGAACTTTGGAGGCCTGTGCATCAGGATGGTGGGAGGGAGCTTTTCAGCCTACCTTTTACAATCAGGTAAATAGACTATCTAGTCAAAATTTAAAGTATAAGAAAATCTTGGCTGGCTGAAGTGGCCCATACTGATAATTCTAGTACTCTGGGAGGCTGAGGCAGGAGGATTGCTTGAGGTCAAGAGTTTGAGACCAACCTAAGCAAAGGTGAGACCCCTATCTCTCTTAAAAATAGAAAAATTAGCCCAGTGTTGTGGCAGGCACCTGTAGTCCCAGCTACTCTGGAGGCTGATGTAGGATGATCGCTTGAGCCCAGCAGTTTGAGGTTGCTGTGAGCTATGATGATGCCACTGCATTTTAGCCAGAGCAACAGGGTAAGACTATCACACATACACACAAAATAAATAAGAAGAAAAGAAAATCTTGTCCTAGAGTACACTACACCCTGTGCCTCTCCCAAAATATAACCAACAAAGTTCTAGATCTGGGTGCTGGAATCCAAATCTGCAACCCAGTGTGTAACCTTGGCAACGGCACCTCCCCCTCTAGGCCTCTGTTTCTCCAGCCAGGAAACAGATGCAAACCTTAACTGTTTCATAGGTCTGTTAGGGAGATTCCATAAGCAAATGCCTATTTCTGTATTAACTTGTATGGCTTCATGATCTTGCACTGGTGCCTTTACCTTCCTGGGTCTGTACTTCCTTATCTGCAAAATAGAAATGCTATTAATAACAGCCCACATCATCCAGGTATCAAGAGGGTTAAATGAGTTACTATGTATGAAGCAGTTATAACATAGACTGGCACACTTTTTGGTGAGTTAGCTTGCATGCCCACCCTGGTGTTTGCTGTCATGGTTCTCACTACTTCTGTGCCCTTACTGGTCCATACTTCAAGGTTTTTCTCAAAGGTGCTGTCGTCCATCTTTGCCTTAACCTGAGCCTTCCCCTGAGTCCCATCCAAGCCAGCATTCTTTTTTTTTGAGACAGAGCCTCAAACTGTCACCCTGGGTAGAGTACTATGGCATCACAGCTGACAGCAACCTCCAACTCCTGGGCCCAAGCGAGTTTCCTGCCTCTGCCTCCCAAGTAGCTGGGACTATAGGCACCTGCCACAATGCCCGGCCATTTTTTGGTTGCAGCCATCATTCTTGTTTGACCGGCTGGGGCTGGATTTGAACCCACCAGTTGAGGTATATGTGGCTGGTGCCTTAGCCGCTTGAGCCACAGGCGCCGAGCCACAAGCCAGCATTCTTGTTCTAAAATCCAGAAGGCATAGGCAAGGAACAAGGTGACAAGGCTTTCCCCACCTGCAGTTCTTATCTCCCCGTGTTCCCTAGTTGTTTCTCCTGCCAGAAACATGTTGGCTACTTTTTTGTTTTATGCAGACAGTCCCTGCTGTATACATTTTTCCACTAAATAATGTATCCTAAAAATCCTTCCCATTAGCCCCAGAGCATCCTCCCTCTTATGCACAGTTGTGTGCTATTCCACTACATATTTGTTTTATTTATTTATTTATTTATTTATTTATTTATTTATTTATCTTTTGAGACAGAGCCTCAAGCTGTCGCCCTGGGTAGAGTGCTGTGGCCTCACAGCTCACAGCAACCTCTAACTCCTGAGTTCAAGGTTCAAGGCCTCCCAAGTAGCTGGGACTACAGGCGCCTGCCACAATGCCCAGCCATTTTTTGGTCATAGTTGTTGTTGTCAGGCCCAGCCAAGTTTGATCCTGGCCCGGGCCAGCTAAGCAACAATGACAACTGCAACAACAACAACAAAAGGTAGCTGTGTGTTGTGGTAGAAGCCTGTGGTCCCAGCTACTTGGGACGCTCAGCCAAGAGCATCACTTGGGCCCAAGAGTTTGAGGTTGCTGTGAGCTGCGATGCCATAGCACTCTACTGAAGGTGACATAGTGGAACTCTGTTTCAAGAAAAAAACAACTCTTGGGCTCAAGCCATCCTCTTGCCTCAGCCTCTCAAGCTGCTGGGAACACAGGCGCCAGCCATGCCTGGCTGTTTTCTTAGAGATGGGGTCTTGCTCTTGCTCAGGCTGGTCTCGAACTGGTGAGCTACCACGCCCAGACTACAACTGGCTAATCTTTCAAATTTTTTATACATATAAACAGGCTCTTGCCTATATGCAGCCTCGTCTCCAACTACTGGCCTAAAGCAGTCCTCTCTCCTTGCCTCACAGAATCTTGGGATTACTCCAGCCTTACTGCTTATTTCTTTAACTTGTTTTACTTTTGTCAGCCATGGAGATTGTTTCTAGCCTTTTCATCTGACAAAGTGGCAACAGTAATTTTACACAGATTTCTTTGGTCACACGTGCCAAAGATATCTGTCAGTTGCATTTACAGAGGCTCTCAACACTTTTTAAAAAATAACTTTTCATGTTGAATAGATGCCCATGAAACATTATCCATCTTCAATGGTTGTCAACATTTATTCAATCTTAAATCATCTATTCCCCCTAAAGTATTTTTCTTTCTTTCCCTAGAGTAGAGTATACTATAGTTCTGTTGATGAGCACTTTGCAGGCCAGGCATGGCGGCTCACGCCTGTAATCCCAGCACTTTCAGAGGCTAAGGTGGGAGGATCACTTGAAGACAAAAGTTTGAGAGTAGTGTGGGTAACGATTCTAGATCCCGTCTTTACAAAAAATTTAAAAAATTAGCTAGGTGTGTTGCACACCTGTAGCTGTAGTCCCAGCTACTTAGAAGGCTAAGGCAGGAGGATCACTTGAACCCAGGAGTTGTACCAGGGAATTTCCCTAGTGAATATAATCAAAATAATTAAGAACACAGACTATATACAGCACTGCCACACGTGGATAAAGAAATGTCACCTCTGCCCAGATAGTGGAGCAGCTTTGCTGTCACTAGGCTCAGAGTAGGAGATATGGGTTCGTGCCCTGCCTCCCTGCCTTTCTTTCTTTCTTTCTTTTCTTGTAGAGACAGAGTCTCACTTTATCGCCCTTGGTGGAGTGCCGTGGTGTCACACAGCTCACAGCAACCTCCAGCTCCTGGGCTTTGGCGATTCTCTTGCCTCAGCCTCCCAAGTAGCTGGGACTACAGGCCGCCTGCCACAATGCCTGGCTATTTTTCTGTTTTGCAGTTCAGCCGAGGCTGTGTTTGAACCCGCCACCTTTGGTATATGGGCCTGGCACCCTACTTGATGAGTCACAGGCGCCACTCTCTAACATTTCTTTATAGGTGGAATCCTCTGCAGTAGCTACCTCACAGTTCCTAGAGGGGTTTGCTCTGGACTGGTTTTTCATGTTGGCAGGAGTTTTCTGCTGATTCTTCCTCATGAGTGATTTCTTTTATCTGTTTCCTTGCCCTAATTTTCCTTTCTCTTTCTCTTGATCTTTAAGTTGCCGTGCCTCTGGACTAGGGTTTCAATGAATCCATGCCCGGTTGCAAGGAAGCTGTTACTTGGCTGCCATCTTGCTCTTCTTCCCTACAATTCCATTTTTTTTCTTTTTTTTTTTGTAGAGACAGAGTCTCACTCCATTGCCCTTGGTAGAGTGCTGTGGCGTCACACAGCTCACAGCAACCTCCAACTCTTGGGCTTAGGCGATTCTCTTGCCCAGCCTCCCGAGTAGCTGGGACTACAGGCGCCTGCCACAATGCCCGGCTATTTTTTTTTTGCAGTTGGCCAGGGCCAGGTTTGAACATGCCACCCTCAGTATATGGGGCTGGCACCCTACCCCCTGAACCAGAGGCGCTGGCCAAGCCCAGAATTCTATATCTTGCTAAGCTAAGCTTTAAAATTGACAGAGAAATCAAATCATTTACTGATATACAAACATGGAGGAAATTCGCCACAACAAGATCAGCTCTACAGGAAATACTTCAACCTGTTCTACACACTGACCAATTCCATTTTTATAGTGCAATGTCTTAGGGATAGAGGCCCATTTACCTTGCACTGTGTATATGTGAAATGTGATGGGTGTTTCTTTTGTTTTGTTTTGTTTTTTAGACAGGGTCTCACTTTGTCACTGAGGCTGGAGTGCAGTGGTATCACCATAGCTCACTGGCACCTTTCAGTCCTGGGTTCAAGCGATCCTCCTGTATCAGCCTCCCAACTAGCTGGGACTACAGGTGCCCAACACAGTACCTGGCTAATTTTTCTACTTTTTGTAGAGACGGAGTCTTGCTCTTGCTTAGGCTGGTCTCAAACTTTTGCGCTCAAGTGATCCTCCTACCTTGGCCTCCCAGAGTGCTATAATTACAGGCTCTCCTTGGTGGATATGGCAGGTGGAAGATGCTTGGGAGTTCAGGGACAACTCACAGGCAGACTCTGAAGTGACCTTGAAAGACTACAGGAAGAATTGTCATGGACACCCTTGTTTTCAGGATAATGGGCCACTTTTTGTAGCCAAGGGTCCTTGGAAAGGCCCTCCCCAGGCATTTATACCAACTCCTGCCTTTGGAAGGATACTTTTTTTTTGAGATAGAGTCTCACTTTGTTGCCCTCAGTAGAGTGCGGTGGCATCACAGCTCACAGCTACCTCCAGCTCTTGGGCTAAGGTGATTCTCTTGCCTCAACCCCACAATTACCTGGGACTACAGGCGCCCACCACAGTGCCCAGCTATTTTTGTTTCAGTTACCACTGCTGTTTTAACTGGCCGGGGCCAGGTTTGAACCCATCACTCTTGGTATATGAGGCTGGTGCCCTACCCACTGAGCCACAGGTGCTGCCCGGGAGGATACTTTTAAAAATGAGAAACAGACCTCACACCTGTATCTCAGCAGCTAGGGCGCCAGCCATGTACATTGGGGCTGGCAGGTTTGAACCCAGCTGGGCCAGCTAAACGACAATGGGATAACTACAAAAAAAAAAAAAAAAAGGCTCGGCGCCTGTGGCTCAACGGGCTAAGGCACCAGCCACGTACACCTGAGTTGGTGGGTTCGAATCCAGCCCGGGCCCGCCAAACAACAATGATGGCTGCAACCAAAAAACAGCTGGGCATTGTGGCAGGTGCCTGTAGTCCCAGCTACTTGGGGGGAGGAGGAGGCAAGAGACTTGCTTGAGCCTAGGAATTGGAGGTTGCTGTGAGCTGTGATGCCACAGCACTCTATCCAGGGTGACAGCTTGAGGCTCTTTCTCAAAAAAAAAAAAATAGCCAGGTGTTGTGGCAGGCGCCTATAGTCTCAGCTACTTGGGAGGCTGAGGCAAGAGAATCAGTTAAGCCCAATAGTTTGAGGTTGCTGTGAGCTTTGACACTACAGCACTCTACTGGGGGTGACATAGTGAGAATCTGTCTCTAAATAAATGAGTAAATAAATAATGAGAAACAAGGCTGGGTATAGTGGCTCATGCCTATAATACCAGCACTCTGGGAAGTCAAAGCAGGTGAGCTTGAGCGCACAAGAGTTCAAGACCAACCTGAGCAAGAGTGAGACCCTGTCTCTAGAAAAAGAACAAGGTGTTGTGGCAGGTGCCTGTAGCACCTGTTGTGCTATAACAAGGTGTTGTGGCAGGTAGCTGTAGTCCCAGCTACTTAGGAGGCTGAGGCAAAAGGATCACTTGAGCCCAAGAGTTTGAGGCTCAAACTGCTATGAGCTATGATGCCATGGCACTCTACCAAGGGTGACAAAGTGAGACTCTATCTCAGAAAAATAAAACAAACCAAAAAACAGGCTCAGCGCCTGTAGCACAGTGGTTACAGCACCAGCCACATATACCAAGGGTGGCGGGTTCAAATGCAGCCCAAGCCAGCTAGACAACAGCTAAACAACTGCAACAAAAAATAGTTGGGGGTTGTAGCAGGCGCCTGTAGTCGCAGCTGCTTGGGAGGCTGAGGCAAGAGAATCACTTAAGCCCAGCAGAGGTTGCTATGAGCTATGACACCATAGCAGTCCACTGAGGGTGACATAGTAAGACTCTGTCTCATAAATAAATAAATAAATAAATAAAATTTAAAAAATGAAATAAAATAGTATGAACCCTACAGCATCCTTAAATGAGTTAATTCACATAAAGCCTCATAAGTGCCTGCCTCATGGATAGTAAGCACTGCCTACTATTATCACTACTGTTACCATTTTTAGTGTGTTTTCTAGGCCAGGAATTGTGCATATGGGGTGTTCTCCCCCATCTAGGGAACCTGCATTTTCTGCCTGATGGACATTATAAATGGGTGTCTCAGTTCTGTTGTATTTGTTCTAGAGTGCATTTTCCAGAATGTATGAAATATTTGGCTCCATTTTAAAAGTCTACATATAATCTGGCTTGGTGGGTCTTCTGGTTGTACCTTTCCCCACAGCAGATATTAGGAAGAAGCTGGACAAATTGTGGTCCTCCCCCCAAAAAATCCCTGCTGGGTACCAGATCTATCTGGGCCTCTTTTTTTTCTTTTTCTTTTTTTTTGAGATAGAGGCTCACTCTGTCACTCTGAATAGAGGCTGTGGCGTCATAACTCACAGCAACCTCAGTTTTTTGGGGTCAAGAGATTGTCTTGGTTTGGCGCCTGTGGCTCAAGCCACATACACCTGAGCTGGCGGGTTCGAATCCAGCCCAGGCCTGCCAAGAACAATGATGGCTGCAACCAAAAAGTAGCCAGACATTGTGGCGGGCACCTGTGGTCCCAGCTATTTGGGAGGCAGAGGCAGGAGACTCCCTTGAGCCCAGGAGTTGAAGATTGCTCTGAACTGTGATGCCACAGCATTCTACCTAGGGCGACAGCATGAGGCTCTGTCTCAAAAAAAAAAAGAGATCGTTTTGCCTCAGCCTCCCGAGTAGCTGGGACTACAGGTGCCAGCACGATGCCCAGCTAGTTTTTCTATTTTTAGCAGAGGCAGGGTCTCACTCTTGCTCAGCTGGTCTCAAATTCCTAAGCTCAGGTAATCCACCCACCTTGGCGTCCCAAAGTGCTGGGATTACAAGTGTGATCCTGAGTTTAGCAACTGCACCCAGCCAACTGCCTGGACTCTTATAGCCTCTACCTTGTGATAAAGAGAGTCTTAGAATGGTCCAGATTGGGCTCCCATGGAAGATTTTTATCTTCAGCCATTGGACTTTTGTTCCCATTCTACAGATAAGCAAACTTAGGCTCAGGGAGAAAAAGGCACACAGCCCACGTCCCACAGTAGTGTAGAGGGCACAACCAGGCTTGGGTGATGCCACAGTAGAGTCTCTGCCCCTCAGGCATCTCCTAAATGTCCTTGCCTTATGTCCATACAGGTTTTGAGTTCTTTGAGGCCAGCGCCAAGGAGAACATCAACGTGAAGCAGGTGTTTGAGCGCCTGGTGGATGTCATCTGTGAGAAGATGAATGAGTCCCTGGAACCCAGCTCCAGCCCAGGCAGCAATGGGAAAGGCCCAGCCCTAGGGGACACTCCTCCCCCACAGCCCAGCAGCTGTAGCTGCTAGAAATGGCCCCACTCCCCCACTCCCACCAACCTACTCCTGCCTCACAGGGACTATGATATAGGCTTGAGCCACAAAGGCTGTCTTCAAGCTCAGGGTGACCCCCCCTTCCCTCCTGTCAGCTGCCCCCAAATCTCACACAGCTAACTTGTGGCCTGCCTGCTGGGGTAGCCCAGACCAGTGTCCGCAGACCCTGGGGACTCAACTATGCATTGCAGGCAAAGGCCTAAGGACAGTGACATGCAGTTTGCTGCTTTTCAAGGTGTATTTAGGAGTATAGCCATGGGTGGCATGTCCCGCCCTGCCTTGATGGAAGGGCATCCTCAGTGCCTTCTAGGTTAGAGTCATTTTCCAGGTCCAGCGCCCATAGCACAATGGTTATGGCACCAGCCACATACACCGAAGGTGGCGGGTTCGAACCCGGCCCAGGCCAGCTAAACAACTGCAGTAACAACAACAAAATGTAGCTGGGCATTGTGGCGGGTGTTGTAGTCCCAGCTACTTAGGAGGCTAAGGCTAGACAATCTCTTAAGCCCAAGAGTTGGAAGTTGCTGTGAACTGTAACGCCACAGCACTCCACTGAAGCCCACATAGTAAGACTCTGTCTCAAAAAACAAAAACAAAAACCATTTTCCAGATTTCAGTCTGGTTCCTGAGCCTGCCCCCATGAACATTCTAGAATCCAAGGCAGCATGGCATAACCCTCCCCTTCCCCCCACCACTGACCCTCTCCTTCTCAAAGTAGTATTAAAACCCCTTTTCCCATTGTAGAAGGGACATGGGAGTCAGAACCCCCTACCCCAGCTTCAGGGACTCCAGAAGTGCTTTCTAAGTGTCTCAGACTCCACATTACCCATGCCCCTGCCACTGTTTTCCTGTATCCACTGCATTTCTGATCCTGAATCGAATTCCGGAACTGTGAGCCATTCAAGCCTGGGCAGAGAGTTGCCTAACTCCTAGCATCCATGCTCAGGGCTTTCTGCCAGGAGTTAACCTCAGAGCCGAGAGACTGGGGCCCTCCCTCCCAGGCCCTGTTTGGCTGGTTGTGTTTTAAGCAAGTCTTTCCAAATTATACATCCTGCTAGAAAGGGAAATTGAGTAACGTTCCCACCCACAGTCTACACTGAGGAAAGAATGGGGCTTTTCTGACTTGAGGACCCTTGAAGACCTAATATCCATTTCCCAAACCATGTTATGTCATTGTCAGGGCCCTGTGATATGTGACCTTTTTTTTTGTTTGTTTGGGTTTTTTTTTTTTTTTGCATTTTTTTGGCCAGGGCTGGGTTTGAATCCTGCCACCTCTGACATATGGGGCCAGCGCCCACCTCCTTTGAGCCACAGGCACCGCCCCATGTATGACCTTTTTTACTAGTTGAAGAGTCACTTTTAAGGAGTGCTTGGGGTTGGGCAAGGAGGTGGAGTTGCCTAACTGGCTGCCTTATATTTTGTGCACATGGCTGGGAGTGTTGATGGAGAGTGGGCTGTGATCAGTATCTGGGACTTGATGAAGCTGGGTCCCCTGCTGCCCAGGGCTTCTCATCAGAAGTTATTTGCCTTGATCCCCCAGTTCAGCAGCCCTCCTACCCATCACAGGCCAAATACTGTGGTGTAGCATTTCTCTCTTCCCCCAAATGCCACCTGAGACACCCTACCATGATCAACACTGTGATGGTGGCTGAGCTGATGGTTTGTTCCCCAATTTCCCTTACTGTGGATCAGGGGTTGCTTCCACTCCCCCACCCTCTGCAGCTTAAATGACTTCCTTTAGCCTTAATGACCTCGTCTCCTCCTGGAGGTCTGTGTGAAGGGAAAGGCCAGATTCAAGTTCAAATTTATTTCTAGGGAGGCTCATTTACTCCATACCAGAGTCTGCCCTTAGTATTGCAAAGTGAGCATATCTTTGTATACCAACAAATTCAGTGACCAAGGTGGACTGGAAAAATCCTATGAACACAGCAAGGGTATCTGAGTCCAATTGTTTTAGTTGCTTTAACACTAAAGTAAAATTATTTAAAAAAAAAAAAAAAAAGGCTTGGCTCCTGTGGCTCAACGGGGTAAGGCACCAGCCACGAACACCTGAGCTGGCGGGTTTGAATCCAGCCCAGGTCTGCCAAATAATAATGACGGCTGCAACCAAAAAATGGCCAGGTGTAGCGGGCGCCTGTAGTCCCAGCCACTTGGGAGGCGGAGGCAAGAGACTTGCTTGAGCCCGGGAATTGGAGGTTGCTGTGAGCTGTGATGCCACAGCACTCTAT
>CAUYON010037905.1:0-53436 GCA_963573935.1 Arctocebus calabarensis | reverse complement strand
CCTCCAATTCCTGGGCTCAAGCGAGTCTCCTGCCTCTGCCTCCCAAGTAGCTGGGACTATAGGCACCCACCACAACGCCTGGCTATTTTTTGGTTGCAGACGTCATTGTTGTTTGGAGGGCCCGGGCTGGATTCGAACCCCCCAGCTTAGGTGTATGTGGCTGGCGCCTTAGCCACTTGAGTCACAGGCGCCGAGCCTAAATTGGCTTCTTAAGAAGCTATAACATTCACGCAAACTATATTTATTTAGCAATTATAATGAAGCATGCATTTTAATTATCAAGAGCATCAACCCAAAAGCCATCAAATTGGCCCCTTCCAGCAACAGGACCAGGGCCACTTTGTGCCATGAGAGTCTTATTATTGTTAATTGTCACCCTGCCGTGAAAAATCTTTACTTTTAGAATATAATTGGCTTTTTCACATAACTTCAGCTATAATCTTCAAGATAATAAAAACATCTTAATTTAACCATTTTTTCCCCGTGAAAATCTACAACAGAACGCTCTTTCCGCAGACCCTGCACACAAACACGCTGAACAGATTTGATCCCCGCTCTTACTGTGCTGTGCTTCCCCACTCCCCTCTCACTGCCAGGCTGTCAAACTGAAACTCCTGCTGTCACCACATGTGCCAATAACTGCTCCCTGCCTACCACTTTGCCGTGGCTGAGCTTCAGGCATTGGGAATCAGATAAACAAGCTTGCTTAAATTACATGTTTAGTGGGAGTAGATGAGGACTCACAGAATAAAATGCAAAGCCTTCCTAGAAGGGCTTTGTCCCAGCTGCCTCCCAGGCCAGTCCTCTTGTTCTCACTTCCAGGATGAAGTCCAAGGATTGAACTGGCTGGAAGAGCAGCTCCTGGGGGTGGATCTGTACCAGGTTTATGATTGACTGCCTCTTTTATATCACATTCTCAGCAGTTGTGGGTCATTAACCCATCACTACTGACAAAAAGACAAGAAATTATATTATTTCAGAAATGATTTAAGTAATACATTAAGCAAAAGTCAACTATAAGAACATAGTTTTAGGGGAAGTTCTAAAATCCTCTCCTTGGGAATTCCTAAATCAAATACCCATTAATTTGGAAAGACTCATTTATGTTTCTACCAAAAGTCAAAGGGATAGACTGAATAGGTTTGGAAAGTCTTTACCTAAAGATACAATATTTCATGTTTCAATATATACCTGTATCCTTAAAAAGGAGCTTGACTCAAATGAAAGTTTCTGATGTCCTAAAAGTGGTTCACAGGACAGGATATGGGATCTCTTCAACCCAATCGGGCATGCAATTGGGCACCCAGGAGCACTGTGACTTTTATTTATTTATTTTTTTGAGACAGAGCTCAAGCTGTCACCCTTGATAGAGTGCTGTGACTTTTAATTTCCATGTGTAGCTTATCTGCCCTGTTAAACCTGGGAGGAAGATCAGGCGAGGTGGGACCTTGAACTTAGAAACCCTCAGAGAACGCGGCTGGCTTGTTAGATTTGCTGGCGTGGGTTGGCCCGTGTGGCCGAGGTGGGACACACAAACAGAAGACACATGAATGGAGACAAAGGTGAGGGGGAAAAGCCATCCACAACAGTGAGCAGAGTTTCTCTACTCTGTGTCGCAGGGAGCAGGGAAGTGTGCCCCTTATCAGATTACCACCTGAATCACCCAGACAACCCACGGGGACCTTTAGTTCCCAGGACAGGGCACAGTAGGTTTTCCAACTGCCATCTCCTGTGAATAATTTAGGAGCAGATTTAAATGGAAATCTTTTTACGAGGTAATTTGCACATACCAATAATGAAAGTTTGTCTCAACATCAAAAGTAAATAGTTTGAGCCACATATTTATAGCTAAAACAAAACACCCCCCCCCTCAGCAAACCAGGACCACAACAGACAAGCTCCCCACAGTACACTAAATCCTCCATGCTGCAGCCCCCTTTCATTCCCCCAAGTAATAATTAAACAACTGGACTTCAGGAAGAAGTCAGGGAAGACAAAACAGAGCTAATTACCTGTTGGGAGCTGGTCTTATTTTCAAGTTCCCTCACCTACCACTGCTTTGGTACTTAAAAGGAAGAAAAGCACTGCCTTTTCATTAAATTCTATTTTTAAAAGTCATAGGTGCCTTGCAACGGAATTAATGTGTTGCTTCCCCCAAATGGAAAGATGAAATGAAACATTTATGCACAGAAACCATCACAGGCCCAACTGCCACCGTTCAATGTCTTCACGTCTGAAAAGGACTTGAAGACATCGAATACATAGGACATCCTAAGCCTTAGCCACACTGTGCCCGTGGGATCACTTGATACAGGAGCAATATGGCAGATTATGGCCCTCAATCCCCCGAGGCAGGGCACACTGCAATGGGATAAAGTCTGACCCTTGCAAGGAAACCACCAACATAGAATGTGGGCGTCAGACTGGCAAGCAGTCTGTACAATCCGAAGTCTGTCCTAACCCTCAGCCAGAAAATGTCCCCAATACAAGGGATTCACCTGGGATGGGACCCTAAAACTGAGCGTTAGCTTTAAAATTCTGATAGAAGGCAACCAAGGGTGAACCTATTCTGAAACAGGAATGAAATTCTAAATAAATAATTCTCCGATCATTATTACCTTTGTTCTTGGTATCTTTCCTGTGGCCCCTCCAGGGATCACTGTCGTCATTTTTCCTACCTACTCAGGTCTTCCGTGGCAAACTTTATTAAGGACATAAATCACAGGACATCTTACTGAAATGCAGAACGTGACCCAGGCCTGAAGGAGCTGAAATTCCGAGCTTCTCAGCACTCAGATGAGGCCAGTTCATGGACCATCTTGAAATCAGCACAGCACTAGAGAGCAGGGAGCTCATCTTTCCCCCTCCGTCCCTCACAGCAACTCACCTACGGCCAGCATTTAACCTGCCTTGGTCTGTACAGGGAGAGCAATGGAACCATCCATCATTTCCACGTCCCCTCTTTCTTTGGATCTTAGCATATTTCGAGGTAGGGAGATAATTAGACTTTTATAGCAATCATTCTTTTACCACTAAATCACAGAGGCAAAATTTATAAATTGGCAAAAAAATATATAATTGGAATTAAAGGGTTAATAACAAAATCTCATTATACATACAGTTATACTGTTTTGCTCTGGGAAGAAAGAGGGTTATTAATGGACAGGCCATTATGCTTTGCTTAATTTGTCAGGACATCTGCATTGCTTCCATCACCAGAACTCCAGATTCCGGTGATCCTACCCAGAACTTGGTATAATCAGCAGTGAGCCAAGATCAGAAATCTGCCTGCCCCATTCCGCCTGATGATAATCCACACCGATAGGCTGGGGCAGCCTGGGTTCCACCAGGTGAATTTAATTCCTCTGTGACAGTGGAAAACTACTTTTTATATCAGTTTTGCCTGGTAGATATTTAAGACCATTTTTCAATCAACCTTAAATGAGCCTTCCAAAGTTTATTCTATGTATGGCTCAGCACCTGTGGCTCAACGGGCTAAGGCGCCAGCCATGTACACCTGAGCTGGAGGGTTCAAATCCAGCCCAGGCCCACCAAACAACGATGACGGCTGCAACCAAACAATGGCCACGCGTTGTGGCGGGTGCCTGTAGTCCCAGCTACTTGGGAGGCAGAGGCAGGAGACTTGCTTGAGCCCAGGAATTGGAGGTTGCTATGAGTTGTGATGCCACAGCACTCTATCCAGGGTGCCAGCTTGAGGTTCTGTCTCCAAAAAAAAAAAAAAAAAAAAAAAATACAATGTTTATTCTATGTAAAATCTTTTTTTTTGAGACAGAGTCTCACTTTGTTGCCCTTGGTAGAGTGCCATGGCATCACAGCTCACAGCAACCTCACTCTTAGGCTTAAATGATTCTCTTGCCTCAACCTTCCAAGTAGCTGGAACTATAGGCAGCCGCCACGACGCCCGGCTATTTTTAGAGACGCGGTCTCACTCTGGCTCAGGCTGGTTTCAAACTCCTGAGCTCAGGCAATCCAGCCACTTGGGCCTCCCAGAGGGGTAGGATTATAGGCAAGAGCCACTGCGCCCAGTCTAAAATCTTCAAACTATATTCACTATGACTCTATAGTACTACCCTGAATATCTGATTTTTAAATATTGTATCAATTCAGCCTACTTTTATCATGCCACTCCTACATACTAGATACATGTTACATGTTGCAATACCAGCAGTGATTTCCAGCCAAGCAGACAATCTTATTTCTGACAATATAAAGTTAACAGGATTGGGTATATTAAATACCTACAATTCTTTAATCAGTGGCACCAGTATCCAAATTCATGTGGTATGTCTCCACACCAGGAAAGAGACCAAACTACAATACTTACACAATAGAACCTCTGCATGTGACCACCTCCTTAAGTTGACCAGATTTTCATAGACGGGACATGCACCACACGTACGTAGCAGCACAGCCGGCCTCGTTCCTTATGATAATCACCTCGGTATGGTGACTGGTGTATTACAGTCCCTGGGGCCGTCAACTTACACAGGTTCTACTGCGTATTTCAGATTACTGCAACCCCCTCGCCATCAGTACAGGAGTCACCTCCAGAGATAGACCAGAGCCCACTTAAAGGAATCAGTTCACAAAGTTATTGATCTCTCGCTGGGAGATCAGCCAGGAAGGCTGGTTCTAAAGCACAAAAGACAGGCCCCTGCCCTAGAGGAGTACAAAATGTGTAGCAGGAGACAGACACACAGTTACTTTAACAGAGTGCAAAAAAGGATAGTCAAGAAACAAGCAGGGGGTCTGGGTTCAGCCTCTGGGGGTCTGAGTGGGTTCTCAGGGTGAGAGCCACTCTCTGAGCAGGGTTTGCCAGTGTTGGGGGGATTTGGCTAACCAGGGGTAGGCAGTACCTCAGTAAACCAGCTCTCTTAGGGTGGGGGATAGGGGGATGGGCAAACCTTGATTTGTAGTACCTATTTGACAATTTCCATGGTATAAACTAAAGATTCTTGCCACAGCCAATCTTTCAAGCTACCAACAATTTAACAACCAATTTACTAAAAATCTTGAAAAACTCAAGAACTGCCTCTCACAGCCAGTACATGCTGGCTTCAGTACACTAATGAATTTGGCAAACACGATAATTTGGTAAAATCAGGGACTTGGTATGAAATTAACAGACCCCAAGCCACTAATTTTTTAAGTATCAGTATAGGAGCAAAACCTATAAATGTTACCTTATATGAAAAAAAGGTATGTTGCTGTGATTAAGTTAAGGATCTTGAGATGGGGGGGTTTTCCTGGACTGCCTCGGTGGGCCCTAAATGCAATCACCTGTGTCCTTTATAAAAGAGAAGCACAGGAAGATTTTGCCCTGAGGAGAAAAGGCCATAAAGGCTTAAGTTGGAGAGATTCAACCACCAGAGGGGGAAGTAAGGAACAGGGTCCTCTCTGGAGGGCATCCTGCCCTATCAGCACTGATCTTAGACGCATGGCTTCCCAACTGTGAGAGCATAAAATGTCATCGTACTCAGCCACCAAGTGTGTGGTAGCAGTTTACAGCCACTATGGGACACTGATGAGCTGGGGTGCCAAGGAGAGTTTTGTGACCTCGTGTATCTTCAAGCATTTCCGTCCCATTTGTAAGTATTCGGAGATTTTTGTTTTTATTCTTACACTTTTCAAAATTCCAAATTCTCTTTCAGCCGTTCATTTTGTGCTGTTTATAAAAGCAAAAGTTGGGAAAATTTGGCTTAATGGGGGATTAGTTGAAGCAACCTGAATGGCCAAAATTTAGGACTTTACGGAAAACCTTTGACAGGAAAAAAAATCTAATAAAGATGCAATAGCATTGGTTACCAAGTGTTGCGTCACTGACACTGGGTTGGTGACCTAGAGTTGACTTTAGGCTTCCACTTTCTGAATCTCGGTCTCTGTCATATCAGGAACTTTGCAGACGGGGAGTTTTGAGGTTCTACTTTTTAACAATTCCATTTTAAGCCTATAATGGCTGCTGTGGTTGTATAGTTGTTAGAACATACTTTTGGTTGTGTATGCGTGAGATAGATCATGATGTGATGGAAAATACTGTTACTTTTTTAGCCAAAGTGGCCTTCATTTGAAGAGCAACTTTTAAATCACTGAAAATATGTCGATGAATTATATATAGTAAGTAATCCTCAGTTACCCAGAGTCTTCCATTTCCTCAAGCCCAATGTATTCTCCGGTGAACCACTGGGTGAAAATAAATGAAAAATTTTGAAATCAGTGAGCAAATAGTCATAACAACCCAATAGCTTTCAGCCATACCGTTGTAGACAGAGCCTTGGTGCCATCTTAACAAGTGCAACAGGGAGGTGCCTGTGGCTCAAAGGAGTAGGGCGCCGGCCCCATATACGGGAGGTGGCGGGTTCAAACCCAGCTCCGGCCAAAAACTGCAAAAAAAAAAAAACAAGTGCAACAGACTTTATAGATGAAAGGCCGAGGAGAGGTTTGATGAAGTAACTTGCCTACGGTCCCCGAGTTACAAGGTAGCAGAGCTGAGAATTCTGCCAGGCCTCCCAGTCAGTGGCACTCCCTTCCACAAGCTGAGGGCCACGGCCTGCAGGTGGCTCAGATGGGCTGCCCAGGAATAGGGTCACCCCACTTTCAGCTGAGTCCCCCACCCCCAGTCCTCATGCCACATGTGATACCCCCAGCTCTTCCAACTCTGGAACATTTCTCATCTTTTCCACCTGCTAAATTTTCATACACTCTTCAAAAGTGCCCCCAGGACCTGTCTCAAGTCACATAAGCAAATGTCACTTAACCATTGCTACATAACAAACTACGCCCAAATTTAGTGCCTTATAATTAACATTTATGATTTCTCACAAGTCAGTGAGTGGTCTGGAGGTCAGCTAATCTTGGCTGGAGTCGCTGGAGAGTGGCTCTGCTCCAAAGTGGCTGTCCCTGTGTACCTAAGACAGGAATTTCCTAGGACAAGGAGCTTCAGTTTTAACATGGGGAGGCAGTCCCAGGTACTCTAGGATGTATCTCTAGGTATCTTTCCTCCCACTCTCAAGACCAGCAGGCCAGCCCTAGCTTGTCTTTCCCACGGCCATGGACCAGAGGGCACACGCCCAGCTGCACAAGCCTCTTCGGTTTCCCTTGGCCAAAGCAGGTCATGTGTCCAAGACAACATCATCAGGGCAGAAAAATACACTCCACTCAAGAAGTGGGGGTGGAGGGGCAGGGTGGGAGCATATTTCTGAATCTTATCCATCTATTGCAAGCGTCTACTAGGCAAGTTATAAGGTAACTTGCCAAAAGTACCATTTCTGACCTCAAGATTAGACTACAACGTTAGGTGCCCCTGCTACAAGTTCACATAACACTCCACGCAGAGAAATGATGCTCTTCAACCCATCACATTTGAAATCATGCATTTGTCGTTCAAGACAGTAAACCAGCCAACTGAGAACTGAGGCTTCTGTCACTGTGTGCACAGTACCTGGCAGGATATAAAGACAGCTTTATCTTTACGCTTTTCTCTCTCACTCAACAATTTTTACAGCCATGTGCGCTGCCAACCCTCTCAACAGTCCTCTAAAATCTCCCAGTAAAAAGGAACTTTAGAGCAGAGGAATCCAGTTTGATAAGGATGTCTTCAGTTGACTCTGGGCAATCACATTCGTCGGAGTCTTAACGTATAAACTCATTTGATAAGGAGAAACTTAGAAAAACTTAGAAAAGAACTGGTCTAAGGAACACTTCAGAAATTTAGGGTTGAAACACTTACTCCCCAGAGTTAAAGCTGGATATGTTAAATCAAGAGAACTTCTGAGATAAGCCATCAAAAAGAACTTCAAAGAAGGCTGAAGTACTTCTGCAGAATAAACACCAGGCCCTTCTTACTGAAGGCGGTTGGAGTGGGCTGGTGGAGGGTGGCAAGCACAAATGGAGGCATTCGTTAGGAAGGGTGTCCTTTCTAACCACCCAGCTCCCAGCCAGCCCCCTGGCATCTCCCGGAAGCAGAGGGAGAACTGTGGGGAGAGCTTCCCCACCAAGTGCCCCCAGGAGGAAGGACCACAGGGCCTTGGTTCTCACTGCTGTACTCAAACTCTGCATATTTAAGACACCAAGCACTTGGATTCTTCAAGCTGTTATGAAAACAAAATGAGAAAAACTGACATTATTAGGCGGTGCCTGTGGCTCAAAGGAGTAGGGTGCCAGCCCCATATGCCGGAGGTGGCAGGTTCAAACCCAGCCCCAGCCAAAAACTGCAAAAAAAAAAAAACTGACTTGATTAGCACTTAATAATTGGTAGGTTATTTGTGGCAGCAACAGCAGCAGCAAAGGGACAACAGGTGACCTGCAAGTCCTTGAAGAAGATGTGGCTGGTGGGCAGGCAGAGGTGGCTGGGTAGGGCCAGGAGCGGAGGAGCGTGATTGATGATTCGCCTGGCACATGAGAGAAGGGGTGGGGGGGTCAGAATCCCATCAGAAAATGTTTTCCATCAGGGAAAGATTCCACTCACGCCCGAATTGTGAGGAAAAGAAGTGAGCACCCAAGTCTCACCTATAAAAACACAATTCTAAAAATACCCTCTCGTATGTCATTTTGCCGAGTTGTTGGACACATTTTTCTTCTCAAAATGACGTGAAGTGATGAATGGTTCAAAGAAAAGTGTGAAATCCTAACAAGTTAAAAGAAATTACTACAAAAATAGCATAGGTGTAGCTACCTTACCTCATAAGGAATGTCACTTGCTGAAAATTAAAAAAAAAAAATGAAACAAAAACAGAAAACTCCAAATTATGCACACACTCACCCAGACGGTCCAGGCATTTCCAAAGGTTGCTTTACTGATACACAGAAGAAAAGTTTCCAAGCACTGTACACCTCCATAAAATACATGTCATTGTTATAGGTGATAAGAAAGTGCTTAGCTAAGTGTAAGTTACAATTCAAAATAAGAAAAAAATGGTAACGTCAAAGACATCATATAAAACCAGTTATTAAGCATACATGAAATCACAGCAGGGTGTATATAGCTTGTATTTGCAATACAGAAAGTAACATCACTCAAGAATTAGTATATAAGTATACGAGTAATAATATGTCAAGTAAATGGCTCAGCCATTTTCAGAAGACGCGTGCTCTACAAAATGCAATGACAGTGAGGACTCAGGAAAGATCAGATTCTAATTGACTTAACTACGATACTGCCTCATAGTAAAGTATAACTAAAGAAATCAAAAGTCTAATCAAATGTTTTTCCCCCAGCTTAATAAAGGTAGAGAGGGGGCAGGGGTATAAACCAAGGGATGATTAGCAGGGACGTGTATTTGTGGGTGTCCGGGATCTAAAGACGAGGACCGCACCTGGGACACTGTGAGTCCCAAGTTTCATGGCCTAGTGTGGCTTACAGACCAGAGACACAGGAACTGAAACTGTCTTAGTACCTTGATTCTGAACTGTAGCTGAACATCAGAACCATCTTTTATAAAAGATTCTTTTTCAAGAGGTCACAGGTAGATTTGGGGGGATTTTGTTTGACACGTGTGTTTTTTGAAAGCTTCATAGACTGGTTAAGGTATGTCCCCTACCCCTCATTTAAGAACCACTGGAGCGTGTGCAGTGGCTCAGGACTATACTCCTAGTTCTCTGGGAGCCCAAGGTAGGAGGATCACTTGAGTTCAAGAACAGCCTGAGCAAGAGTGAGACCATACCTCTACTAAAAATGGAAAAACTTAGCCACACATGGCGACAGGCTTCTGTAGTCCCCACGTTCCATAGTCCCAGCTACTCGGGAGGCTGAGGCAGGAGGACTGCTAAGCCCAGGAGTTTGGTGTTGCTCTGAGCTATCATGAAACGACTGTACCCTAGCTGGGGCAATAGGGCAAGACTGTATCAAACAAACAAACAAACAAAAGAACCACTGATCTTTCAAGAAGCTGACATTTTGTTTACAAAGCTACCAATTGCCAAAAACAATTCTCAGTTTCTGATGATAATACTTAAAAAACAAAAAAGAGGAAGAAGTCCGCAATTTTTCCCAATTCTAATACTTAAAAATGCAAAGCCCCAGAAACTCCCTGTACAACACACCAGGGCCAGTGGATCTCTCGGTATGAAAGCCTGGCACCATCAGGAAAGACGTAACAACCTACGGCCTCCCAGTTACCAGGAAAACTGAGTCATCCAGCACACACTATTTGTTTCAGTGACAGAAGCTTGGGACGTAAAGAGATCCCTGAGGTGCTCCTACCATACACCGTCACTACAGGGATGAAGCAACGGAGCCCGAGAGGCCATTTCTACCTTCTACTCTGCGGTAGAAGGGATTCCATCTAAGCACTTTCCCACTGGGGCACAGCACCCCGTACTAGGAACGCCACAAAATTCTTAGAAATTAATTGTCCGAACTAGCTTATTGGCAAAGGTAGGCCCCAAAGCCAGGCACAGTTTAAAATCACCATAATAATAACTGGTGCGGAAAAACAAATCCAGCCCAAGAGAAGTAAGACCGTTTTCCAAGCTCACACCTCTCCAACAGCATGGAGCTTGAACTCCCTCTGTCTTCACCACTGCCCTGAATCTCCAGAATCTCCCATGCCTAGGATAGACACGCAGCATATAAAAAGGAAAAATCCCTTCTGAGATTAACACAGCAAAGAGATAGGCTGGAAAAAAGCTCCAAAAAAGGAAATTAACTTTGTCAGATCGCAACGTTCAGCATAGGTTTTTACTTAGAGCAGATGGCTCTGTAAGGAATAAGACTGTTCATCTCATCCACATGCCACTGAAAATCGTGTTTGAAACCATGTCTCACACAGAGGGAGCCCCTCGGAATATCACAGGGTTTGCCTGTAGCTGACCAGCAGGTGGCAGAGCAGAGCCATTCCACCTCCATAAAACGCCACGCAGAAGAGAACTGGGTGGGTTTACAGGGAAAGGGCATTTGTATTCTAACCAGGAAGGATCCTGCCTCCAATAGAACCTGAGAATAGAATAAAAACAGTCCAATATCCACTCACTTTAACAACCTAGGTTAGATTTCAGAAGCATCTTTTGTACTTTCCCTGGACAGCAGGGTGGGGGGAACAGCATAGAAGGCAGTGTGTTCCAGGCTTTCCAGCATCCAAGGGGGCTCCTATCAGTTAGTGTTTCCCAAACTGGCCTGATCCCAAACTTACTTGGGATGTTTATTAAAATACAGACACCCCACCCCCGCCGGCCCACCCCAGATGCACTGAATCTCTGGGAAAGGGCCAGAGAATCACAGGCAGCGCAGACAGTGCGGGACCTGCGGTGCTACCTGGAGGGCACCTTCTCCCACCTCCTGCACGCCCTCGCCAGTGGTGGGGGAGCTCGGCATTGTAATAACCTGCCCACAGTGAGAACTACACCCAAACTTGCTCAAAGCAAATAGCAAGAAAGGCTTGGCGGGGACTCCGCACGCACAGAGGCCTTAGGCTGGCCCAGCCGGATCCCCTGTGCCAATTTCTCCACCTGCACCCTCCCGACCTCCCCCACCCTCAAACCCTCCTTTCTGTCCATTCCCGCCTCCAGTATGACATGAATGAATCGCTTCCTACTCTGCATCTTTAACGACTTTCTCTAGATCAGGCTTTCCTTCCTGACGACACAGATCTCCTCTACTTCAAACAGCAGATTGCCTCTCCTCAGCCATCTGCTCCTTACTACAAATTCTGTCCCAGACAGGACGGTCCTGGCCTCCACTTCCTCAGCCCCCTGCACCTTGGTGGTCACTCTGATCCAGTGTTTGTCAACCTTTTTTTTTTTAATCTCCCAACACACTTGAACCTATAGTTAAACACACGTTAGTGCCCAACCGCCTCATAAAAGGCATTCTGTGCTGACCCGGCTGACTCCTGAGTTTGATTTCCAGACTTCTATTTGTACAGTTTATGTTACCCTGGTTGTTCCCAGCCTTGAAGTTTTCCCTTAAGCTCGCTCCTACCTTCTCAAGCCCAACTGAAAGATAAGCTCCCTCCAAACCAAGCTGAGAAGAGTCAAGTCCCTCGCTCCTCCTGGCCTGAGGAAAACTCCAGCTGCCCCTCCCCCAGGCCACCTCAGTTCTTCCTTCTGGCCTCCATGTCCTGCCGGATAAGCCTCTAATCCCAGCCCTGACCTTGTCAAACTGCTGCTCCAGGCCTCCATGTCAGCAAACCCAAGCCTTCACTTTAGGCCCCATAGCAGAATCCAACCTGTCCCTCCAGACTCTTATCAGTTCTCCTTCCTCTGGAGCAATTTTTTTTTTTTTTTTTGAAGACCGAATCTCACTTTGTCACCCATGGTAGAGTGCTGTGGCATCACAGCTCACAGCCACTTCAGACTCTTGGGCTCTTGCCTTAGCCTCCCAAGTAGCTGGGACTACAGGCACCAGCCACGACATCCAGCTAGTTTTTAGAGACGGAGTCTCGCTCTTGCTCAGACTGTTCTCAAACCTGTGGGCTCAGGCAATCCACCCGCCTCGGCCTCCCAAGTGCTGGGATGACAGGCGTGAGCCACTGCACCTGGCCTGGCGCATCATTCCTATCACTCCACAGTGGGTTTGTCTTTACTCTCTCCATCTGAGAACTCTCATAGCCTACAAAGCCTGGTCATCCAGGATTTCCTTAGGTGACTGATGTCTGCCCACCTATAGCTGCTGTCCCTAACTCCTGGGCTGTGGACCTGTAACAGTCCGTGGCCTGTTAGGAACCAGGTCACACAGCAGGAGCTGAGCAGCAGGCAAGCAAGTGAAACTCCGACTATATTTACAGCTGCTCCCGTTGTTGGCTTCACTGCCTGCTCCACCTCCCCTCAGATAAGCAGTGGCATTAGATTCTCATAGGAGCCTAAACCCCACTGTAAACTGTGCACGTGAGAGTCTAGGCTACACGCTCCTTAAGAGACTTAACACCTGATGATCGGAGGTGGAGGCGTAATACACTTGAATCATCCAGAAACTATCCCCCTCCCCCTCTGCCAGTAGAAAACTTGTCTCCCATAAAACCAGTCCTGGTACCAAAAAGGTTGGGGACCGTTGACCTACATCAGCTCTTTTCCTATCCACCAGTGATGATCAACTCCTTGAGAAGGAAAATTTTAATATTACGGGTATTCAGTAAAAATTAACAGAATAGGGCCAGGAGTAGTAGCTCACAGCTATAATCCCAAGACTTTGGGAAGCTGAGGCAAAAGAATCACTTTAGCTCAGGAGTTTGAGACCAGCCTGGGCAACATGGCCAGACTTCATCTCTGCCAAATAAAATGTAAGCATTAGCCACGCAGGCACCTGCCAAACGGTGACGCGTGCCTGTAGGCCTAGCTCCTCAGGAGGCTGAGGCAGGAGGATCACGAGAGCTTACGCTGAGCTATGATGAGGCCACTGTACTGCAGCCTGGGTGACAGAGTGAGACCCTGTCAAGAAAGAAAAGAGGAGAGGCGGGCAAGAGAGGGGAAGGGAAAGGAGGGGAGGAGAAGAGAAGAGAGGAAAGAGAAAGCAAAGAAAAAAATATTGAATAGATAATGTGTTAAGCAAGGCTACAGTACATTCCTCTTCCCTCTGAAAAACATGCTGTCACAACAGAGAGGCAGACAGCAAAAATGTCTGGATCAGGGAGAGCTGGATTCTGATCCCGATTTCAGCACTATTATTGACATTGGATCCTTCAGGAAAAAGAACAGCAATATCGCCACCTAGTGGGGCTACGAGTGAAGCACAGGGCACTTTAGGAGGCGATCCAGACAGAATCATTGTCTTTGACAAGCATATCATTTTGAACTTGATAATTTGCAAGATATAATCAGCAAAAGGACTAGGTAAGGGATTATCAACACTATTTATTTATGGTGGAAGTACTAGCAGTAACTATTATATTGTGGCTTACACTGCAGAAAAAAGAAGTAAAATTATAAAAACATTCAGATATTATTTAAAGTAGCTTTCCCTTTCCACAGTTTGTTATTCAAGGTGAATTTTAATCTGAAAATATTAAATCGAAAATTCCAGATATAAACAATTCAAAAGATTTAAACTGGACTCGGTCTGAGTATGGTGATGAAATCCCCTGCCCTCGGGGGCCCTCCTGCTCTGGAGTGAAGTGCCGTCACTTTGTCTAGTAGATCCACAAGGTATGCGCTACCCACTGCCCAGTTATTTAATAACCTGCTCCATTATCAGACCTAGAAAGCACAGTATTTGAAGAACTTGGCATTATCTGCAGTTTCAGGCCTGGGGGTCTGAATATATTCCCAGGGAATAAGGGGAGTCTACTTACTGTAACTTTAAAGTTACCATGTGAAAATATTTTGGAAGGCTTCTTTTTTTCCCCTCAATTATTCTACTATGACAATTAATGTATTCCCACAGCCATAATAAAACTAAAGAGAATTTAATCATCCCCTACGAGAAAAAATGCACTGCCCTCTGCTCCCCAATACATAAAAGTAAATGAGTCAGACTGTCACTTTTAAAGAATGAACAGGTAATTCATAACAAGCACAGCACTGACATTTCCAAGTACTGTCTGGTTAGCCTGTATGAAAGGAAATAACTGAATAAAAACAGAAGAAAACAAGATGCTTCTTATACAATAGTGACTGTGTAAAAATTATGTAACCAGAGCTGAAAAATGGAGGGTTGTCCCATACCTGGGCACCTACCCAGAAGAAAAAAAATCATTTGATCATAAGGACATTTGCACTAGACTGTTTATGGCAGCTCAATTTACAATCACCAAACCATGGAAACAATCTAAATGCCCACCAACCCAGGAATGGATTAACAAGCTGCAGTACATGTACAGCTATTAATACTATTCAGCCATTAAAAGAGATGGAGACTTGACATCTTTTGTATTAACCTAGATTGAAGTGGAACACATTCTTTTTAGTAAAGCGTCACAAGAATGGAGAAGCAAGAATCCAATGTACTCAATTCTTACATGAAGGCTGTAGATGATGCCCAATACATGGTGGGGGTAGGGGAATGAGGGGGTGAGGAGAAGGGGAGTTGGTGGGTCACAGTGTAGGACACACCTCGTGCGGGCGATGGGACAATTATAAGAGGTATATAATATATACCAATTATATTAGGTATTTGTAATTACCTAACAAATGCAATAGGTGTGATCTAATTCTTTGTACCCTCAATGCATCCCAAACAATAAAAAAACAAAATGGATGGTGGCAGGTATACAGGTGACTATTTTTAAGGGAAAATGTCTCTACCTATATTCTAGTAGACTGGTCTAAACATTAAATACTTTCTAAATGTAACATATCAAATAGTGCAAGTAGGAGCTATTTTAGCTTTTTAGAAGAAATTCTGATAGCGCAAAACCTTTGCCTGTAGACAATAATTAACTTTTCTCCAAAAACATCATATATGCATCATTCTATCTGCCAAATGTCACAACCACAGCAAAACAGCTGCCCACGGGCTAATAAATCAAAGAACACGTTCCTCATTTTCTGTTACAGACATTCATAGCCAAATTGTAGATCAACATTTGCTTCCAATTTAAAAAATAAAAGTTTCGTTTAATGAAACCTAGATGAATCCCATGTGAAGGCTATTAAAATATACGCACCCGTTTCCACAAAAACCAGTTAATCGGAATTCAAAGACTTACTGGATCTTGAAGCTGGAAGTTGTGATGAATGATGCCCACATCCTTTTGTGCACTATCCCCAAGGCAGTCTGTCAGTAAATAGCACAGAGTGAGTACTAGAATCCCTGTCTCCTTGACCCGATCCAGGCTCTGTGCGAGTCTGGCTCTGAGATTAGTGATTCCCCCTTGAAACTCTGCAAGTAAGTACTTCAGTGAGTCACCCGTTTCCGTTTCCTCTCACTGTTCCAAGTAGCCTTTGGTAGCACAGAGTTCATTCATTCACAATAATGTTAATTCACTCTTACAAGAGTCCGAGTACACTTAGGAATTATGACTTACCACGCAATGCTTAGATCAGTGAAGCCAATGGCCAGCTAAATCTAAAAATAAAAAGAAATCTAGCCCTTAGTACTTAAAATACTTCCTTTCAACCTACTGTAAAACAACCACCTCACTTTCATTAGGATATGAAAAGTGAGTCATCTCTTTCATCCAGCAGACAGTCTCCCCAGGCACAAACTCATGCACATTATACTTCAGGGGACCTTTTAAATATTTACTTGTTAGCAGTATTCCAAAGACAGCAGAGAGATATAGTTATGAATTAGTAAACTTCTTTGCCAAGCCTTCCATTTGTTAATTCAGTCCAACATTTAAAGAGAAGTTTGTAGAGAAGCTCAGCTATGAGAAATTAACCCTAAGAAAATTACTAAATCAAAAAGTGACTTGGATAGTTTTTCCCAAACTGTTTTTCATTTATTTATTTATTTTATTGTTGGGGATTCATTGAGGGTACAAGAATTTCCCAAACCGTTTTTAAGAAAAACCGTTCAGTTGTAGGTATTAGAGCAAAAAGTCTCCTCCAACATAGTAAGTTTGTTTAATGCAAAAAAACGTTTCGGAAGGCTTTTGACTTGTTACTAACAGGATTTCCCAGCCCTTGATATGCTAATTTTGCTGTAAATTTCCAAGGGGGTGGGGTCATCTTATTGGACGGCATTAATTATCTGGCAGGGTGGATGGAAATAGGAGAAATACACTACCCTTACTCCGGAGCTTCTAAGCAACTAAGTAGAGAAAGGGCTTTTCTAAAGTACCAGTATTCGTGGTTTCCAGAAAACAGTGAGACTCCCATTCACAGCTTTTTCAGGACATGGAGGGAGTCTCTATTAAGTCAATTGGGAAAATGAACCCAAACAGAACTAAATCCTTAAGAGCTTAATTCTCGTTGCCAACAGGACCGCCAATTTCACTGGGCTTCTGCAACTGCTCCCTGGCTCTAAGTGAACAGCTCATAGACCTGTTCTTAGGGAATAGAGTCGAGTCATTGTGTATTTTCCCTCAACTCTTTGATCTGCAGGCGCTAATCTATTTCAATGGTTTTAACCCTGGCTGTACATCAGAATCACCTAGGGAGCTTTTAACTCTACAGAAGTGTGGGCCCAAGGCCAAATCTAAGAATCCCACGAGATTCCCAACGAGCTGAAACCCCTGTGCTTCCCGAGACAACAGCAAATAACTGACAGTGCAGGTACCTCACCAACACTGACGGGGAAGGGCTCCGTAGCAAGAGTTTAGTGATGACCCAAGTAACCTTACTACGTTACTTACTACAGACACACCCATGTCACCCACTAAGCTTTTTCTTTTCTAGGCGATTTTCAGGAAGAAAAAAAAAAATGCATTACTTTGAAAGGAGCACAGTCCTTAAAGTAAGGAGTGTCCCACAAAACTCACTCAGGTGCAAACAGCAGCCAGGACAGGGCCGCTGATTCACACATGAGCCAAGCCCCTGCACAAACCCCACCCAGCACATGACCCTAATTGGTGACTCAACTTTTCGCTACATGTCTTGGACCTTTGAGGAAGTCACTTCAAAGTCAGAAGCAGGGACGTTCACTGTGCCAAGGCCAAGTTTGCCGTATGACATACAACACAGGGAGTAGGCAGGCCCCTGCGGTCTTGCAAGTCAGTCAATTACCTACAGGAAATAGAAAATGATTTTGAAAACTGTTTTTTCCTTCTAAATAACACTTACGTGAGCCATTTTCTGCATATAGTCTCTAGGCAGTATACATCACAAAAAGGAAGAGGCACTGGGAGGGAGAGTTAAAATCAAAGATGTATTAAGTCCTTTTAATAGAACCAACACCAGGATAACAAAGACCCTAGAACAGATGATAAGGACACTTTCTCCCTCTCTCCTTCCTGAATTTTTTTTTTTTTTTTTTAACACAGACATCATTCCGTCACCTGGGCTAGAGTCCTAGAGTGTCAGCCTGCCTCACAGCAGCCAAACTCCTGGGCTCAAGCAATCCTCTTGCCTCAGCCTCCCAACCAGCTGGGACTACAGGCACTTGCCACAATGCCCAGGTTATTTTTCTACTTTCAGTAGAGAAGGGGGTCTCTTGCTCAGGCTGGTCTCGAACTCCTTCCCTCAAGGGATCCTCTCATCTCCACTGTGCTCGGCCCCTTTCTGAACTTTTTTAATCAGTGGAAAAGGTATTTATGCACGTTGACTAGGTAAGAACAGTGCTACACCAGCGGTTCTCAACCTATGGGTCGCAGCATTAGGAAGGTTGAGAACCACTGTGCTACACAAAGGGAAAATTTGAGAGATTGTTAGGGAACAAAACCCTGAGTTCTGATGGAGAAAAAGATCAAGAAGTGGAAAGTGAGGGGTCCACAGGTGGCTCCAGTTGCCACACTGTTCTGCACTTGTCCCTGCTACAGGCAGAGGTGGAGGTGGCCCCAGCCTGGCCCAGCTTCCTCCTTATTCACAGCGTGGTAGTATTTCTGGGTCTCTTCCCCTTTAACACTGCCCTTTTCCCCAACCTCTGAGAAGACTAAAAAAGTCAGAAACCTCTTTTTGGAAGGTAAAACCAAATATCCAAGACAAGAAGTATGTTTTCCTTTGTAATTCTTATGCAAAGCAACTAGAAAGTATTTCTATCATAATGATCTGGATGTCTTCCTGTACTCAAGGACCAAACCAATAAAGGCAAAAGAAAAGGGCCTCCGAGGCAGGATCCAGCACTGCCTGATGGGAGTCCACTTGGATAATACGCTGAAAACCTCTGGGCATCATAACTGCATCATGAAGAGAACTCACCAACCCCAGACTCTCCCAGTATTCCACCTAGGGTGCCCTGCTGCAGATCTCCCAGAACTAACTCTACTTGGCAGTTTGTATAAACAATGCAACATCCTGACTATTGTCAAACTACAATGGGAGGCCTCCAGGGTCAGGTGAAAATAATTTTTTGAATGAAAGCTTTTTCATTAGCTACATGAAAAGCAATTAGTAAATTTAAAAATGGACTAAAAGGACTATATGGACAGGTCCATATGTGATTTTCATGAACTAAGTGGACTGCTAAAATATTTATAGTGACATATAGGCTCAGCGCCTGTGGCTCAACAGGCTAAGTCACCAGCCACGTACACCTGAGCTGGCAGGTTCGAATCCAGCCTGGGCCCGCCAAACAACAATGCAACCAAAAAATGGCCGGGCGTTGTGGCGGGCGCCTGTAGTCCCAGCTACTTGGGAGGCAGAGGCAGGAGACTCACTTGAACCCAGGAATTGGAGGCTGCTGTGAGCTGTGATACCACAGCTTTCTATTCAGGGTGACAGCTTGAGGCTCTGTCTCAAAATGAATAAATAAATAAATAAATATGATAAAAAATAATATATAGTGACATATATAAAACCAAGTGAAGAAACTGAACAGTATTTCATTTGCTAAAATGCTTAAGATGGGGTGGTACATTTGGCAAGAATCCCAAGGTTCCATAAAAGAACCATCTCAAAAAGCTTGCTGAAGTTATTGATAATTTAGCAGAGCTGTTCCTAAGAGGTTAACCAAGCTTTCTAAGTTTTTTAATTCACATCCATTTCTCACCCACATTCAGGAGGAAGAAGGGGAAAGCACTCAAAGCTTCAAGGAGACAATCTTTTAAAATAGTCTCTAGCGACAGCAGCAGCAGTAAATTATTGCTACTTTGCATCAATTAAGCTCAACAGAAACACTCTCTCAAGGAAAAGTTTTGTTTTGTTTTGTTTTGTTTTTAAGTTTTGAGAGCTCAGGATTCCCATCTTGTAGTCAAAAAAGTCAGACCCCCAAATAGTGAGCAGAATACACTACTAGAATGAAGTGCTGATGGTGGGGTTGAAATTTTTAACTGGTATCACCCAGCATAAAAGGAAATGATTTTACAAGGCCTGAAATTTTCATTCCTTCTCAGACATTGCTATTTCAAGAGTAAAACTGACATCACTATCGACTTGACAGTTTCTTATTCAACTGGCTGTGCTGTTAGTTGTTAAGAGAACTTTAACTCAAAAATCAAATCAAACTGGCCAGGCGTAGTGGCTCATGCCTGTAATCTCAGCACTCAGGGAGGCCAAGGCAAGTGGATTGCTTTAGCTGACAGGTTCAAGACCAACCTGAGCAAGAGCAAGACCCCCATCTCTAAAAGTAGCTGGGTGTTGTGGCAGGCGCCTGTAGTCCCCGCTACTCAGGAAGCTGAGGCAAGAGAATCACTTGAGCCCAAGAGTTTGAGGTTGCTGTGAGCTGTGATGCCACAGCACTCTACTGGGGGCGACAAACTGAGACTGTCTCAAAAAAAAAAACAAAACAAAAAAAATCAGATGTTTTACTTCTAAGAGGTCCTATGTAAATGACAGTCCTTGTGTGTACTATTCTAGTGTGGATACTGCCCTTGACACTTGACACTTCATTTAGCAGTTGCACATTAGGGAGACCCAGAAGTGAACATTATGGTCTGTTAAAGTATGTTCAAGAAGCAGAGTAAAACAATCCACTCCACTGTGAAAGTAGTGACTGTGTGTGTGCACTTCCTGTTATAGACAGTATCTTTCAGTGAAAAATTCTGAGAAATGAATTAAAATTAAAAACATTGTTCTTGAAATAAATCACACTGTTCTTTTATGTAACATATATTCTTGTATCAACTTGATAATGTTACACTGAAATATAAAAGTATCTGCTAAGTTTACCAGTAGGTTGTCTTGGGTTAAAAATAAGAAATTTGGCTTGGCACCTGTGGTTCATGCGGCTAAGGAGCCAGCCACATACACCTGAGCTGGCGGATTCAAATCCAGCCTGGGCCCTCCAAACAACAATGACGGCTACAACAAAAAAATAGCCAGGCGTTGTGGCAGGTGCCTGTAGTCCTAGCTACTTGGGAGGCAGAGACAGGAGAATTGCTTGAGCCTTTGACTTGGAGGTTGCTGTGAGCTGTGATGCCACAGCACTCTACCCAGGGTGACAGCTTCAGGCTCTGTCTCAAAAAAAAAAAAGAAAGAAAGAAAGAAGAAAGAAAAAGAAAAAAAGAAATTCAAGAGAAATGCAGATTTGCAATCAAAAGCCAAGATGACATTTCTAATAATACTGTATAAAAACCTAATGTAAACTTAAGATTTCCCTATTTCTTAGTTCCAACTCCAGATAAAACAAAATGGTATACATTTTATTGAGCCAGTGAATTGTTGATCAAGTACCTAAAAATCCTCTAATGAAGACTGTAATCTCTTAATTTTCCTACATTAAGTGGAAATGAAAGAACACACAGAATTTGTTATGATTGAGGGCCACTATGGACCAAGTAGAGTGGCAACTGCTAAGGACCCAGGGAGGAAGCAGGTCTGATCTAGAGGGGTCAGCAGTGAGGAAAACAGGGAGGGAGGGAGTGTGAGCTAGCAGGCACTGTTCCAATAAATGGTACACAACTGTGAAATCTGTGAACTGCACTGTTTTACTTTATACATAGCCTTTAATACATACAATAAAAGTTGTAACATGCATTAACATTACTCAATGAAGAATAAATTAATGGAATTCTTTCCTTTCATTTCTCTAGATACTCATCTTCCCTGGGCGGGGGGCGGGGGGGGGTCTCCCCTACTCTATCCTTTGCTTTTAACTTTGCTGCATTAATATTTGACTTTCTCATCTTCAAACGCAAGCCTTTCTGGCTTCCTAACACGCACATCTAGGTCACTTAATTGTTCTTTTGGTACTGAACAAGTAACTGTGACCTCTATTGAAAGAGGCTGCCTTTCTTTTTTTTTTTTTTTTTTTGTTTTTTTGTTTGTTTGTTTGTTTTATTTTTGCAGTTTTTGGCCAGGGTCGGTTTTGAACCCACCACCTCCAGTATATGGGGCCAGTGTCCTTCTACTTTGAGCCACAGGCATGGCCCCCTAACTTTCGATTGCCTAATTTTTTCACCCCTAATTGCCACCCAGTAAATGAATTTCAAGTCCTATTATTTCATTTACACATCTAATCCCAGAGCAGTTTCTTTCCAAAACAAACAGGACCTCTGTGCCTCTTACTGCCATTTACAAATGTGTTCTTTTAACTTCATCGTTCACTTAATTTAATAATGAGAATGCTTGGCAAATTCCATTTTTAAAATTCCAGGAGATGGCCTGAATTCCATCCTGTATTTTCTCGTACTCAGCTGATATTTTCAATTCGCTTAGACAGAAATCTTGCAGAATGGATGGGAGGTATGAGGTGGCTTTGGATTTACAGAGATTTGGGTTTCTTTACTGGCTCGTGCTCTCCAAGTTGTTTGGATTTGAGGTACACAGGAAGATAAGGGAAGCTGCCTAATTTTTCTAAAGTCTCATGGCTTTGAGGAAGGGCTGAATTAGACATGTGTATAGGGCTTTAGCCAGCGCTAGACACTGTGCATGCCTCAATGAATAATGGCTATTTATTTAAAGAAGCCTATCTTTGGAAGAATGTGGATTTCCCCCTTCCTGTGGGAATACTCCTTCCATCCTTCCTTCTTCTCAAGTGGTCACCGTCTTCCCTTCTCACGATCTTGAAGGAACAATAGCCTCCATTATTTCAACAACTTCACAACATTTTCCTCCCAATACTGATAAATGTGGAGTGTGTTTGGAGGTAGCTGCTTTTCTGCCTTCATCTTCCTTGTTGACTTTTTCTTCTGATTATGCCACCAAAAGTGAAGTTAATAAACAGCCCTTTGGGGGTTTCTCCTCCTTCCCTGCTGACAGCTTCAATCAGCCTGGCTTCCCCCACCACCCCCGTCACAAAGACTCTGCAGGCGCTTCCAGCACCTGCGTCCCAGTCTCCATGTTCAACTTTCCCTGGCTGTCTCTGCCCTCAGGGTGCTCAACTCAGCACCTCCAAATCAGACTCAGAGTCTTTCCTCAAACACAGCCGTCCTCTGGCTAACACCAAACCCACCAACCCACGGGCTGAGACAGAATGTTCACAGCCAACATAGGTTCCTCTCTCCCTCTGTTTTTGAATCTCTTTAATCCATTAGTTCAGGCCTGTTATTACTAACAGGTGTCCTGAAAGGGCCACAGTCTCTGGGCTCCATCCTTCCTTTTCCTCCATCATCTCCTCTAATTATTCTTCCTGCTTCTGTGTTCCAGTCCATCCAACCAGTGATAGTTTTACAAAACCTAGAAAATAATCTCCAAGTTCTCAGAGGTGCATACTAAAATGCCTGCCCTAATTTGATTTGCAAAAATAAAAATAATAGCAACCAGCCAAAACCCATTTAGCAAGGGACACATATTGGAAGCCCACAGTGGTAGTTCCTGTAGTCCAAGTTTGGGAATATAATTGCACTTCAGGAAAATTTGGAAATGCCCAAGCCAAGAATCTGTGCTGTCATTTCTCTCCCTCTCTGGTCTGTGCAGATCACCTTCCCATCCTCTCCGGGCCGTACCGCAGAGAAGGGGACCGCAGCACCTCTTATGAGCTGAATTGTGTCTCCCCAAAAAAATTCATGTTGAACTCCTAAACCCCAATACCTCAAAAGGTGACCTTACTTGGAGATAGGGCCTTTACGGGTAATCAAGTCAAAATAAGGTTATTAGGGTGGGCCTTAATCCAGTGTGAGTGGAATCCTCGTAAACGGGGAACGGGAATATGTACAGAGACAGGGGCAGAGGACAACCATGTACAAGTCAAGGGGAGAGAACTGGAACACAGCCTTCCCTCGTAGTCCTCAAAAAGGTTCAACTGGGCTAACACCTGGATCTCAGCTCTAGCAGCCAAATGTACTATTCGGAGGGATAAAGAGCTTTCTTTTTTTTTTTTTGAGACAGAGCCTCAAGCTGTCACCCTGGATAAAGTGCTGTGGCATCACAGCTCACAGCAACCTCGAGTCTCCTGCCTCCGCCTCCCAAGTAGCTGGGACTATAGGCATCCGCCACAACGCCCGGCCCTTTGTTTGGCTGCAGCTGTCGTTGTTTGGCAGGCCCGGGCTGGATTCGAACCGGCTAGCTCAGGTGTAGGGGGCTGGCGCCTTAGCCTGTTGAGCCACAGGCGCCGAGCCCGGGATAAGAGCTTTCATTCGCTCCTATCCCTCTCCCTCTCATTCTCTCCTTCTTCTCTCTCCTCCCCTTTCAATACCAGTTCCTAAGAGGGGGGATCCTACCAGCTTGGGACTAGTGCTCAGTCCCATTCAATCCACTACAGCTGGGATCAGGCTCCCTAAGCAAACCTGGCTGGGAGGTCAGGGTAGGGAGGAGGTGTGCAGAGCACCCGTCCTCGCGAGGTGCGTGTCTAACATGCAGCACAGCTGACCTGAGTTGAGGGCAGGATTACAGCAACGCATTGCTAGGACGCTACCCTATAGGTTGGATGGCAAGTGCACAGAGTCAAACTCAGCGACACTCTGAGTCACATCCAGCTGGCATGAACTGATTCTACCCTGACAGCCAAAATTAGGTAAGTACCAGACTTTGAAATTTTGCCTTCAATAATATTAAACAGTTAGGCGTTCCTAAGAAAATTCCAATTAACAATCCTCTCACGACAGCACCCAACACAATCTTCAGATTAACTATGGAGGAAATGAGGTCAAATAAATATTTTTTTTTCCATTTGCTTGAAAGAACGCAGGGAAATTTTTGCTTTGTATCAAATAGTGATATAAAGGGCCGAAGCGCTATAAGGATAGAGTTCCGTTTTCCCTCATAAATTAATGCACCCTGCAAAGTACTCTCCACAGATTCTTCCCCAACACCTTAAACTATAATCATTTTTCTCTTCCCTTTACCCCCACAAGTACACCCTATGAAAGCAGGAGTAATTAGAAAGTAGGACAGAATGGCTCGGCACCTGTGGCTCAAGAGGCTATGGTGCCAGCCACATACACCTGAGCCGGGGGGGGGAGGGGGGTTCGAATCCAGCTGGGGCCGCCAAACAACAATGATGGCTGCAACCAAAAAAAAAAATGGCCAGGCGTTGTGGTGGGCACCTGTAGTCTCAGCTACTTGGGAGGTGGAGGCAGAAGAATGGCTTGAACCCAGGAGTTGGAGGTTGCTGTGAGCTGTGATGCCACAGCACTCTACCCATGGTGATAGCTTGAGGCTCTGTCTCAAAAAAAAACCAAAAGAAAGAAAGTATGGCCGGGCATGGTGGCTCACGCCTGTAGTCCCAGTGCTGTGGGAGGCTGAGGCAGGTGGATTTACTGAGTTCGGAGGGTTCGAGACCTGCATAAGCCTGAGTGAGCCAGAGTAAAAGACCCCAGTCTCTACCAACAGAAGAGAACATGCTGGCGTTGTTGGGGGCACCTGTAATCCCGGCTACTTGGAAGGCAATGGGCAAGAGAATCGCTAAAGGAAGAAAGGGGGAAAAAAACACCCTCCAAACTAAGAAGAGTGAAAGCCAGCTGAAATTAAAAGCAAAATTTAAATTAAAAAAAAAAAGAAAGTATAACAGAATGCCTACTCCAGAAAAACAAGCAAATCATCCAAAAGCAGCAAGGAAACAAACAGGAACTCTCCACAGGAGTAACGCCTCTCCCTCACGGGCATCTGGGACATGCCTGAGGCTTTCTGGATGTCACTGTCACTGGGTGACAACACTAGCATTTGGCGGGCAGGCAGCAGGGGTGCCGGCCATCCTGAAGTGTGTGCATTTGTACACTGCTCTACACCCTGATAGATTTCAAGAGTTCTAGATATTTATATTGTGTTGTGTGTGTGTGTGTGTGTGTTTTTTATTGAGACAGAGTCTCCAGCTGTCCCTGGGTAGAGTGCTGTGGCATCACAGCTCACAGCAACCTCAAACTCTTGTACTTAAGCAATTCCCTACCTCAGCCTCCCAAGAAGCTGGAAATACAGGCGCCCGCCACAATCCCCAGCTGTTTTTCCTTTGTTGTTGTTGCACTTATTATTGTTGTTTTAGCTGGCCCAGGCCCGGTTCAATCCCACCAGCCTCAGCGTATATGGCAGGCACCCTATCCGCTGAGCTATGGGCACCGACCGCCCTTTATACTAGTTTTAAATCTCTTCTCATGTTATCAAATTTTATCACATAAAAATGCAATGCTTTATGTTAACCAGTTTGATTCATGCATTCCACATTGTATATCAAATCATCACATTGTACCCGAAAAATGTATAGTTATGATTTGATAAAAATGAAATTAATTTTTTTAAATGCAATACTTGTGCTTGACTTTAACATATATCAAAATTTCCAGGAACACAGCTAACACTGAAATAGGATGATCATTTTCATTTGCTTAGTTTGCAGTTTTACCAAGAATTGTTCACTATTTCTGAAAGTTACATCACTGACCCTGCCCCACTTAGACTGAGCCACCAGCTTTCCTGTGGTAGCAACTCCACAACTCTGTAGGCATCTAAGGGTTTCCTTACATCCCTTAGGTAAATAGAGAACTTGCATATGAGAAGTTACAAAGAACTGTCTTTTAATTTCTCCTTACATTATAAATCGACTTTTTAAAACTATGTGTATAGATATGACATATCACCCACGTGTGCCCCTTCTAGGAAAGAGACAGGATATGACAAATTACTCTTTCTGAGTGAGAAGCACTTGCCTGTCCACCTGCCCACACCTTTGTGTTCATTGCCAGCAGAGTGAAACTGCCTCCCCCTTCCTAAAAATCAGTATATGCCTTTCTCCTAATTGTTACTAAAATAGTACCTGAACGTTGACCCTTTCCCCAGTGCTCACAGATTGGGACTTGCTGAGCAGACTAAAATGACGTCCAACTCTTCTCCAGCTCCTTTCAGTAGGAGGGAAGAAACTGTAGGATCCCACCAGTGTTGAATCTTGCCTTTGTTGCTTCTACTAAGACAATAGGACCCTCACACTCCAAGCACTGTTACAAAGATGAAATTACAGTGAATGGCCCTCTACACACTTCTTTCTAATTCAGGTCATCCCTGTGCTGTTAGTCATTAGATTGCAAAAAGTACAAGAGTCAAAGGCCAGAGCTCAGCAAGCATGTGAATTGATTCCCTGTTTGATCATTAGCAGATCGCCTACTCTGCGTGTCTGGCTGTAAAATTCAGATCCAGTTTGTCTGTTACCTTAAGAGACAGGGATACAGTATAACCTAATAAAACATGCTGAGCCACCTAATTGTTTTGAATTCTGCCACACATTTTTTCAAAAACAAATTCTATATAACATAGTGTTTTAGGGTAACCTGTTCTATATAAAAAAGGTTTAGAACTCCTTTAAACTTTTCTTTTTCCTTGTATACTTTGCAGGAATGACGGTGCTAACAAAATTTGAATTGGCTTATCTTACCAAGTGTGTAACCTAGATACTCAAGAAACCTCCAGTTTCTCGTGGAGTGCTTGAGATACCTTGAGATTATCAAATGACAGATGTTCAGTTGGGTCCAATCTGATCTCAAGGCAAGGTCTCAGTGGGGTCAGGTTAGTACCTGTATAAAGGACCAGAAAGTAACTTTCCAATGTCACCTACACGTTGTTCTTGTTGACAGGTGCTGAGAGAATTCAAGATTCCCAGAAGAACAAAGTAAATTTAAAATGATACAATTCAGAAGTATTTTGAATTTCCCTCTTTGCTGCCTTCTTTCCATTGAAATTAGCAACGTTTACTGTAAAAAATGTCAGTCTTTATCAGCAGTGTAAAGAGCGATTTGACTGTAGGTTGCTGAGAGACAAAAACCAAAGAACTTTTTTTCCAAATGCTTTTAAACTATGACTTTACCTTTTACTTTTTAATCAAAAGAACAATGCTAAGCTAAATCAATTGTGACCTTTGTTTCTTTAGGTTTAAAACATTTGTTTTGCATTAAATTACTATAAATTTAAATAAAAAACATATTTTTTGATACTTAAAAAAAAAAAAATCAGGGCTGGATATCGTAACTTATATCTATAATCCCAGGGGTTTGGGAGGAAGAACAGAAAGATCATTTAAAGCCAGAAGTTTCATCATTTGAAGTTGATCATTTGTAGCCAGTCTAGGCAACACAGCAAGACCACATCTCTGACCAAAAAAAAATAAAAATAAAATCATAATAATTAGCCAAGAATGTTGATGGCCACTTGCAATCCCAACAACTCAGAGGGCTGAGGCAGGAGGATCACTTCAGCCTGGGAGTTCATGGTTCTTGCGAGCTATGACTGCACCACTACGCCAGCCTGGGTGACAGAATGAGACACTGTCTCTTTTAAAAAAAAAATCAGAATTTTACTTAACACTTTCTTCTCTTATTGTTTTTAGTAACAGAAAATGCAGACCCTGAGATTTTAATATCCTCATCAGAATTTATATGTCTGGCAATTATAGGGATGAAAAGCTTTAAGGTGCTGAGAAGAAAAAATTAAAAATAATAATCCCAACCTCCAGTATTTCAAAATGTTTTTTAGAAAATTCATAAAATAGCCACTTCATTATAATGTGATATATCTACATGTAGCACTGTGTATCAGAATAAGGTATCTACTTGGAAAGGGTTCCCCCAATGTCCAAGTCATTTGTAAAATCATCTGAAAATATTTTCTCACAATGATTATAAAAGCATTAAATTCAACAGAAAACAAAGGACTCTGTTCTAATGCTACGTGCCTTCATCTCCTTTTGAAGGGACTAAATTACAAGATAGAGTGTGGGTTAACTGGAAGGAAATGAATACGAAGTCTGGTTCCACTATAAGTCTAAATCACTTATCCCAGAACTTTTTCCTAAAGTAAAACTGACCACAATTGTTGGGCATCGTCTGACTACAGGTACTCCTTGGCTAGACTTCATTTAATAACTCTTTTAATCCTAACAAAGCAACCATATCCATTGTTACTTTTAAAATCTGTTTTAAAGCTATGTTCTACAGTTTTATGTGGATGCAATCCCAAGCTAAAGCAACCCCTAGATTACACAGGAAATGCAGACATTGCTGGCAATCTGCTGGAAAACCCGCTGACCTTTTGTTATGCATTCAGCTCTATCCCCGACACTGTATTGCCACTGTTCAATCGCACCTCTCATGCACAAAACTCATATGTGTGGAATACGGTTTTGAAGATTTACCTCTTAGGTGTATCTAAAATGATGGCTAATCCTGGTCACAGAAGTTTTTCTTAAATTAGGCAAACTATCACAAAAACTCAAAAATTCAATTATTTTAGCAACAAAAACTAAGATTAAAAAAGAAGGAAATTTATATGCTTTAACTTTTTCATAAAAAGACCTATCAGATCGCTAACCTGACAACAATGAGAGAGTATAACACAGAAAAAATGATAATTAAAAATTAAGCTGAGGCAAGAGAATTGCCTAAGCCCAGGAGTTGGAGGTTGCTGTGAGCTGTGATGCCACAGCACTCTACCGAGGGCAATAAAGTGAGACTCTGTCTCAGAAAAACAAAAAAAATTAAGCTGGAGTTTTCAAAGTCTGAAAAGTAAACACCAGGCTTATGTTTTTAAACATATTTGGAAATCACTATCAATTTACAAAACAAAGCACACAAAGTACAAAACAAAGTATACAAAGAAATGTACAGGGAAGTCCCATGCACCGTTCTCCCAATATTAACATCCCATATAACGCCAATACAATATCAAAACCAGGAAACTGACAATGGTACAATCCATACATCTTATTCAGATCCCACCAGTTATATATGAACTTGCATGCGCGTTGCTCTATGTAATTTCATCTTGTGTCACTTCGTAGAGCCACTACCAAAATCAACATAACCTCGCCACAAGCCTCTCTCGTGCCACCTCTTTAGAGCCACACCCGCACCATCCCTACACCATGAAAACCACTAATCTGTTCCCCATCTCTGTAATTATATAAACGGAATCATGTAGCATGCTTCCTTTTGAGACTGATGTGTTTTCTCATTCAGCATAATTTCCTTGACTTTCACTCAAATTATTCTGTGCAGCTATAGTTCTTTTGCTATTGTTGAGTCAGAGTCTCACTCAGCTGCCCCTAAGACCGGAGTGACTCTGCCTCAGCCTAGCTCATAGCAACTTCAAACTCTTGGGCTCACACAATCCTCCTGCATCAGCCTCCCAAGTATCTGAGAATACAGATGCCCGCCACTATGCCCAGCTAATTTTTTCTATTTTTTTAATAAAGAAAGGTCTCAGTTTTGCTCAGGCTGGTGTTGAACTCCTGAGCTCAAAGGATCCTCTCACCCCAGCCTCCCAGAGTACTGGGATTACAGGTGTCAGCAACTGTACCCAGCCAGTTTATTCCTTTTTCAAAAAAAATTTTGTCCTTCTTTTACAATACTTTGAGTTGCTGTTTGTTTGTTTTGTTTTTTTTTTGAGACAGAGCCTCAAGCTGTCACCCTGGATAGAGTGCTGTGGCATCACAGCTCACAGCAACCTCCAATCCCTGGGCTCAAGCGAGTCTCTTGCCTCCGCCTCCCAAGTAGCTGGGACTACAGGCACCCGCCACAACACCCAGCCATTTTTTGGTTGCAGCTGTCATTGTTGTTTGGCAGGCCAGGGCTGGATTCGAACCCGCCAGCTCAGGTGTATGTGGCTGGTGCCTTAGCCCGTTGAGCCACAGGTGCCGAGCCTGAGTTGCTGTTTTAATAGTTCAGTCTTTTTTTTTTTTTTTTTTAGACAGAGCCTCAAGCTGTTGCCCTGGATAGAGTGCCATGGCATCACAGCTCACAGCAACCTCTAACTCCTGGGCTTAGGCAATTCTCTTGCCTCGGCCTCCCAAGTAGCGGGGACTACAGGCGCCCACCACAACACCTGGCTATTTGTTGTCGTAGTTTGGCCGGGGCCAGGTTTAAACCCACCACCCTCGGTATATGGGGCTGGCACCCTACCCACTGAGCCACAGGCACCACTATTGTGTTGATTTTTAAATAAAGTGTTAAGGATTAGGGTAAGGTTTTTGGTTTGAGGTTTTTTTGCTCAGAGATGTTCAATTGCTCCAGTATCACTTATCAAAAAGGCTATCCCTCCTCCCTTGAATTGCTTTGGTTCCTTTGTCAAAAATTGGACATGTTTGAGTGGATCTACTTCTGAATTCTCTATTCCACTCCACTGATCTGTTTTTTGTTTTCCCATGGGCTGGGATTACAGGCATAAGCCACCACCCCCAGCCCTGGTTTTAGTTTTTTTTAAGTGAAAAAAATCACATACCTTTACCAACCACATATAGAAGACAGAGCAGGTAAAATACATCATGAATTTTAAGCTTTACCTGGAGCTTACTTAAAAGACCACACAGACTCTGAATAATAGACATGTTAGGCACACTGACGCCTTAGGATGGAGAGAGCAAGAAAAATATGTTCCAAGCCAAGATAGTGTTCAGTATTACACGTCACACAAAAGCTCCTTCAGGAACGCGTTAGGAATTAGTGGAAATTTGCTAAGTGAGTTGCCCACCCCAGAAGTCGCAACTAATGTTAACCAATCCAACAGTTCTCAATGTTTTTATTTAGAAAGCCTAAGCTTGTCTAAGTATTCCTATCAGTCAAGTGAAGAAAAATCTAAAGAAGTGTGACAGCAACCTCACCAGGCTGGTTTCCCAAAGACAATCGGTCAGGAGGCGAATGCATTCAAGACGCCAGAAGCTCCCCTGTGTTCGGAAATTTCTTTTCAAAATCCATGCAAGAGATGTAATTACTCAAGGCAGTCCTTAAGGTTTAAAAATCCCAGGGACAGGCTCAGCACCTGTGGCTCAACGGGCTAAGGCGCCAGCCACATACACCCGAGCTCGCGGGTTCGAATCCAGCCGGGGCCTGCCAAACAACAATGATGGCTGCAACCAAAAAATGGCCGGGCATTGTGGCGGGCGCCTCTAGTCCCAGCTACTTGGGAGGCAGAGGCAGGAGACTCGCTTGAGCCCAGGAACTGGAGGTTGCTGTGAGCTGTGATGCCACAGCACTCTACCCAGGTGACAGTTTGAGGCTCTGTCTCAAAAAAAAAAAAAAAAAAAAAATCCCAGGGACACTAAGGACACTTTCTGTAGAAAGCACAGAGATACACAAATGTTACCCCTACAATGCCTGGGTTGGGATTGGGAATGTCTGCTTGACGGCTGAGAAGCAAAGGAAGGAAACCTCTTTCTGGTTAACTCCGCCCCTTTATTCTACAACTAAAATAACACCTGGCGCAAGTAAAGAACTCAATAAATATCGGCCGGACGAATGAATGAAAAATATGTATTATTTGTCCTATTATTTAATCATGACAAATTATTTCAATTCCTAGGAAAATACCTGATTTCCTTAATATTAACTGTACTGGCATATCCTTTCTAATTACTTTTCTTTTACATTTTATTGTAAAACAATTATGGACTCTCAAGAAGTTATAAAAATAGCCTAGAGAATGGCATACCCCTTACCCACCCTCACCCAGCAGGGACATTTTACATGACCTGCAGTGCGTTATCAGGAGCAGAAACCTGATGGACACACAGCGTGATGGGCACACGCTGAACTAGACAACAGACCTAACTTGGACTTCACCAGTTTTTGCATGTACTAATCTAATTATCTTTTTGGAAACAAATAAAAATATAAACACTCACATTCTCACCTCCACAGAAGGGGGTTTACCAGAATTAAAAAGTACCAGCAATCAAAAATAAAACATTTTTATTAGCTCTGAGCATGTGATCAAAAACGAATGCACAGGAAAAGACAAAGGTGTTAGTTCTCTAAAGACTGTTCCAGCTCGGCTCACACTGTGTCTCCCCCCCAGGACTTTCTTATTCAATTTGAAGGGCATTTCTAAGACGTCAGGCACAAACTCACTCATCAAAGAGAGACATCATATAACCAAAATAATTCTGCTGCTAGAGAAAAGGCCCAACACTATATTCACCTGACTAAGGTTAAGTTTCTACATGTGAAGAATCCATCCATGCAACAGTCTCTGTGCTGAAGGAAGCTACTTGCAGTGCCAGGAGGAAAAGGGATCCAGCAACACAAGTGTGGAAATACAGAAAGTCTGTGCGTGAGCTCTGGAATCACAGGTGGGGAGGTTAGGTCCTATCTCTCCATTTCTAATCACATATTCCCGAACGTATCACTTCACTTCTCTGAACTTCAGCTGTAACAATAACTGGAGAGACTTACTGTTCTGCTTCTTAAATAGGGTTTCTTGTGAGCTCAGAACTAATGACACAGATGAAGGGGCTTTAGGACAACGAGGAGCTTTATGCGCACAGTGTTATTGCATTCTCACAGCCCTGTGCTGTGCCTTCCACCCACGAACAACAAGCCACCCACAACTCACAACGCACACATGTTCCTCTGGCCTGCAGAGGCTGCCAAGGAAATAGCCTACACCTTCCTCCTTTTCTTCACAGAGAGGGGACTGTTCTCCTTGTCTCCTTTCCATCTGCTACAGACTATGATTAATTAATTCTATCAAGCATCATCATAAAATTTCGAAACAACAAAACAATACTAAAGTCCCACAGCCTCTATTATGATGGGGTTTTTTAACCATCTATCCATTTAGCTAGCTTACAGAATCATTGCCTTCTTCACCGGTCATTCCTGGTCAATTCTGCAGGCTGGGACCAAATCCCCCCAACCCCGTATGCTCTGTAATAAGGGCCCTGCTCACATTATAGGGCTCCTGATACCAGCCACCCAGCGTTGGGTCCACAGAGCCTGTATTCCCCAGCATACATCATGCCATTTGTTGCCTCTGTGTTTTTTGTGTGTGGCAATGTCCCCACCCCACCTTCATCTGGCTTACTTATGCCACATTTTTAATCAGCTAAGATGGGAACTCCTCACTTAGTTGGTGCCCCCAGCTGCTCCCACTAAAACCAGTGCAGGCACAGGTAACACTCTACGCTGTTTGGGAATTAATTCTTCTTCCTTTCTTTCCATCTCCAGAATTTAGCACCCTGCCTGACACTTAAAAGTGCATAAATAAAAATTTCATTCCTTCACTGAATGCAAGCTACAGTGTTAACAGTGTGAAAAGATGAATCGGTATCGCTCTTTTAAGTTTCTGACACCATTGCTATAATCACTACAGCAATGAATTCCCCAGCACACAAACTTGATGGCCACCCTGTATACCATCGTGTCATAAAACCAACCAAGACAAAACCGAAGTACTCACACGGATGAGCCCTGAAACAAGTGAAAGGGAAACTGACTTCATCTGATTCGTGAAAAAAAATGCACACAAATAATCTTACTTACTTAGCTTACTACCCATTAAAATTGTGCATTTTTTTTTTTGAAGTTGAGTTGGAAGTGAGATGGAATGTAATCAGGATTAAAATTCTGAAGCTCTTGGTTTTTTCTTTTTCTTCAGCATTCAAAACCTTGGGGAACTTGAGAATAACAAGTTGTGCCACACAGAAAAAAAAAAAGAACAAATGCTGGGCAAATGCCCCATCACATAGGGGAGTTTAGCAGCCTCCCTCCAACCCCTGTGCTTTGAAAGTTAAACGCGGAGGGCTGTTTCAAATACATTTGGGAGAACCAAATAGATGCTTTGTAATGTCTTTAAATTCATACCTCTTATGAAACAAGAATCAACAGTCCCATCGATCTAGGCTCCAACAGTAACAGGCAGAAGGGGGGCAGGCTGCCCCATTGGAGGCCCCCAGGAGACACTGTGACATCCCCTGAGCACCCCGGCAGAAGGGCTGAGCTCCCCAGGTCCCACGATGCCGACCTTCAACCCTGTCGGCCCCACTCACTGTCAAGCAGAAGAGCCCAGCAGGGAACCCTCTTCTGCAACAGTGAGCCCTGACAAAAGAACTGTAGACCAAGAAACTGCTTTATCAAAGGACATATTTTATAGATGAGTGGTGAAATCTTATTAAATGGAGGCTTTCGTTTATTTGAAAGGTGCTAACATGTCTCTCCATAGGAAGATCATGAAAACTACTCTGACGCGTTTTTCATCCTGAGTAACTTCTGAGATAAAGGAGTCAGTCTTCAACAAGGCAGTCCCAAGATTTTAAGTCTTAGTGCCAATAATTCAAACACAAAAGCTGTACTTTTCTATATGAAGCAGAATTTTAACAGTCGGCCTTAGGAAAAAAAAAAAGGTAGCTCATTTTCAGGTTCCATGATGTAATTCAACTGAACTAGGTAAAAGTGGAACTGGAAATGTTAAATTACAGAGTTCTTGATTTCTCTGTAAAATAGGCATCACTACAACATAGCAGGTCAGTAGCACAAAATCATTTCTTGGGCCTATTAAGTTTGATAAATACTTTAGTGATCCATACTAAAACGTTTGTTCGTACTTTGTCCAGTGAACTTCCCATAAAGAAAATTCCTGATCCATTACTATGGACTGAGAACTGTAGTAACGACTGGGAAGCACGAGGATTTGGCAAAAAACAAAGCACAGAGACCTCCTTCAACTGCCGCTGTCAACAAAACTGCAATCGCTAGGACAAATAACTGTGCTACTTACATCACAACGTACAGACAGATTCAGTGCAAGAGTGAGACTACGCATCCCTTCTAGATAATTAAAAGGAAGCTTAAACACAGGAAACACATTTATATGACAGGAACCGTTCATTCAACTCCACTATCTTGCACATCTACTCTGATAGTTACCACTAAAGATGGGTGGCGTGGGAGAGAAACAAAGGTTTTCAGAATATTCATGACTCCATGAAACTATATGCAAATTTACATGCATACATTTTTTGGTAAGAAGGATAATCCCAAGCCTATATTTTAAGAACTGCTCCCATTACATTCATTGTTTCTGACTTCTACGAAGTTTGGGGCAACGTCTCTGCCTCCTGCCCTTCCCCAACTTCAGAACCATGGACCGATGTGTGCTGGGAGCACGTCACTCCCACCACAGATGGGAGACGCCATGCCTGGGTCCAAGAGCACAAGCCAAGTTCTCTCTTCTGCTGACCTATGCAGGCAAAGGCTCTTCTTCCATTTCATCAACACCCAGCATGGGAATGGAATGCCAGTGAAACTGAGGAAGTGTACAGGCCTACGAATTTGACCAGAAAAGGGAAAAGTGCAGTGAGTGGAGAGCTGGACACTTGGCACCCAAAGGCACATGACCTGTCCAGTCTCCCCGCCGCCTGTGCTACCCCAGCTGTCCTGAATCCTATCGTCAGCGCCGGTAGAGCCACCAGATTGCCTCCAGCATCAAAAATTTGTTGCCCACAAATCAAAGAATTTGTGGGTAACAGAATGGCAGGAAAGAGAAGGACATTTAAGGCCTAGGCAGTAAGGAGAGAGAAGAGGAAAAGGAGGACGAGGCCGAGCAAGCAGGAGAAATATGTAGATGGGTCAGTGGTAGGCTCATATCTATTCCAAGACGGCCTGCAAATGAATGCGACTATTTCTGCATACTTCCCTGATTCCTGACCAGGATCCTGAAGCCTTCTTCCTCCAAGGTCCCTATCTCCAGAGACAGCCACATTTAAGGACAATTCCATGGTAACAATGTCACGTGCTCTGGCACATCCTGTGTTTGCCTCCCCAATATCCCTTTTCTAATTCTTCCCTACTACCAAGAACTACCCAGATGTTTAAGGGGATGATAATATACCCAATTTTCAAACTACATTTCCTTTCCTCCCTGATAGATAAGGTCTAATGATATAATTTTGGCCAATAGGATATAAGTGGAAATTGATAGGTGGGGCTTTTGAAAATCTCTTCTAAGGAGAGGCAACCCAGCCATGCTCACCGTTTGCTCTCTGACCTTCCCCCTTTTCCTGCCTAGAATCTAAGAATGATGCTGGAGATAAGGCAGCCACCTTGTGACTATGAGGTAACAAGGGAACACTAAGGATAGCAAAGTGAACATACGGAAGTCTGGTAATGGCCTCATGAAACCACCATAGTAGCCCTGGGCGGTCTACTCCGAATTTCTCATTACACAAGAAAAATAAACACCCACATGTGTTCATCACCCTGTTTGGGAAGTACCGCTTGTAGCTGAGAGTGATTACAGGAAACAAAAGCTTGCTATCTAGCAGGGTCAGTTCTAAGTGAGTTAACCCATGAAAACTCTCAGTACCTGCACAAAGTAGCTACTACTCTTATCCCCATTTTCAACTGAGGAAACGGAGACCCAGCCATTTACATAGTATAATGTACACCAGATCGCAACACTGGCAAAGGGCCAAGCTGGGACTTGAGTTCAGATAGTCAAAGCCCAGAGCTCAGCCCTCCCTAGGTCTCAGCCTGCACCTGTGGCCACCTCGGGCTGTTGAAGGGCGAGAGGCAGCTCCGTTCTACCACCACCCACACCTTCTCTCCAGCAGGACAGCCTTCTGGCCCCACCCCCCATGAGTAGCAGTGTGACTAACAGGTGTCCTTGTCGCATGGTTCCAGGCCCTCTTATCACATGCTTAAAATGTTGCTTTCTAGCTCCTTCTTGTCAGTGTAGCTATTTTGCAGTACAAATTAAGAATCTGTTCATAGACACACTCCCTGGATCTTCTCTAGCTACAAAAAGACGGTCAAGTTATATGAATGGAGGTGCCAGTTTAGGAAACCACTCTTAGGTACAGAAACAACCCAAGTAAGCAAATGAGTCCAAGAATGAAAAGAGGAGAAGGCAGAGAAGACTGCACAAATCCAAACTGACAGCACAGACTGGGGGCACGGTGCCCTGGTTTATGCTGGTACCCGTGACTCCTGGCACGCTCTACTAACTCAAAATCTCTGCTCTCATCAAACTTGCCAAAGTCCCAGAAATAATACATCTAAAGTCTGATTTGCTATTCTTTGGAAAGAGAGCCAATAATGAACATATTCATGCACTGTTTTTTATTTTGACCAATGTTGTTTGTGACACACACGTTAAAGAGACCACAGGAGACTCTCCATGGCTGCACACCTGTATTACTACTGTGTACAGCGACCTCAGGTTAAAACCCACAAGGGTGACTCCAGGAAAGGTAGATACTCAGCCTCCACGTGTTAGCCTTGGTGTTGTATTTCTTGAACACCAAGATATCAGTCAGTGTCCAACAGTTAATTTCAGGAGAAAACTAACCTCTGCTGAATAGCAAAATTTACAGTAAGGTCAATAAAGGCTAGTTGGTGATATCACACATTCCCTAGGGAGAGAGAACGGGGGAGTAAAGAGAAAGGGAGGGGGAGTAACATGGGGAGAGAGAAAGGGGGAGAGGTTCTGCAGTGAACCTTCCCATCCTAAGTATTTGGGTCGGCATTTGGGGGGGGGGGGCTCCTGCAAGTCTAGATAAACCAGACCTCACAGCCCACCTCACCACACCTGAACCTGAGGGGAGAGGCCAGAACAGGTCTTGCTGGATGTCTGGCATTTCTGAAACCTGTCTCTATTCCCCCCTCCTCCCACTGAGAGTATTTGCAAACTGTCTAGGAAAAGAGTCTCGTCTGCTAGAAGAAAGGCAAAGAAAACACAATGAACTTAAGTTACTCGTGTTATGGCTGAGCAGGTAAGGGGCAGCTGGTCAGCCAAACATCCCTCCAGCCGCCAGCTGGAAGGACGTGCTCCTGTGAGCACTGCTCTGCGTGCAGCAGGGAGGGCAGAAGGCACCTGCAATGCGGCACTGTTCCCTAAAAGGCTACAACTACTGGAGGAGAGAGCGACCTTGCTCATGAGTGACTACATTTAAATACAAAGGTGAGGGAGCAACTCAAGTGTTAAGCAATAGGGGAGAAAACAGTGGAAGGGGTGACTGCCCGATGATGGTGCGACTTACACGTGATGCAACTTTTATATAAGGATGACTGAGACTCAGCTATCCCTGAGAGACGGAAAGGAGAGCTCTCGGGCAGTGGGCTGGGCACAGGTAACCTGTACATGAACTCAAGTCCATGCTCTTGCCTGTAACTCGAGGACCCTCACAGGAAACAGGACAAATGGCATTCTCCCACGCCCTAATGAAATCCTGGATACTCCCAGACTCACGGAAAAGTCCGTTTCTCTCTCCTCCCACTCTTACCCCCTCCCCACCCCCCCAGCCATCCCTCCTTATTCAAAGACATTAAGCACACGTTCAATCACTCAAACAGCTATTAATCTATTCCTCTTCCTCCCTCCCTCCCTCCAGTAATTGTTTATGGAGGAAACACTAGTTTAGAACATGAGTTGTCTACAATGAGTGCAAATGAGAAGAGGGAGTCATTCTCATGACACAAATAGACAATGAAAAATAACACACACAATTAAGATGTAGACAGCTGAGATTGGCAAAGCCTCTCGGTATGTCAAGAATTCTATGCAACTTCAAGTACCACCTTCCCATCACTCCTGGAGGACAGGCTGAGTCACGCAGACAGGTGTGTGCCAGGTTCCCACCAGATCTCAATAGAACACAATAGACCTGTGTCCGGCAAGATGACAACAGCTTCACTTTCACGTCTGCCACTGGCACAGCTGCACAGGTTTGGAATCTGACCACCAAATATTTCTCACAAGGCATTGTTGAGATACAGAGGCAGAGCAAAGGAGAAGTATCAAAAATAGAAAACACCCATTAGTAAATTCATTAATTAGGGTTATGTGAATATTTTCCTATGGGTAAGATTTTACATGCCACTGTTTAGCAAGCATCAGTTTATAGAAATTTATAATGGAGATTTCTTCCTGTAGGGAAAAACTATGGAAACATCCTCGGTAACGCTAGAGGAAGAACAACTGTTAGATCAGTACTTTCTAACAAGGTTGTACATCCCATCAGCCACCCAAGGAGATTTTCGTAAGAGCCACATGCCCAGGCCCCAAGTCCTGGGGATTCAGATTCAGTGTGACAAGAGCTATACCCAGACGTGTACATTCTGAAAAAGCTCCTCCACCTGGCCCTGACTCTGTCTCTAATGACTAAGAACACTTTGGGCAATCTATAGGATACTTACCAGTCGCTGTGTTCAAGCCTCACCCAATTCAAAAAATCAAACACTTTTCAAATAATAAATATACCAAACTGAAACCAAACAGTTGCTTGAAAAATAACATTTTCTGAACACCTGTTAAATCTTTGCAGAAAAGCCATTCACTTGCATAATATGACCAGACAGGCATAGGGTATTTTGACAACAAGATCTGAAAACATTTTTTTCTTTTTTTGAGACCGAGTCTCAAGTTAGAGTACCCTGGTTTCAGCCAAGCTCATAGCACTCACAAACTCCTGGGGTCAAGCAATTCTCCTGCCTTAGCCTCCCAAGTAACTGGGCCTACAGTTGCCTACCACAATGCCCAGCTAATTTTTCTATATTCAGTAGAGATGGATTTTTTTTTTTTTAATTGAGACAGGATCTCACTTTGTCCCCTTTGGTAGAGTACTATGTCATCACAGCTCACAGCAATCTCAAACTCTTGGGCTTGAGCATTTTCTTTTCTCAGCCTCCCTAGTAACAGGGAATACAGGCACCTGCTACAATGCCCAGCTATTTTTTTTCTTGTTTGTTTGTTTGTTTGTTTGTTTAGCAGACCTGGGTCCGGTTGGAATCCACCAGCCCTGGAGCGTGTGGTAGGCGCCCTAACCACTGAGCTATGGGCTAGAGAGACGGGTTCTCGCTCTTGCTCAGGCTGGTTTCAAACTCCTGCACTCCTCCCACCTTGACCTCTCAGAGTGCTAGGATTACAGGCATGAGCCATTGTGCCCAGACCTGGAAATCACTTTTATAAAAACTAACATATATAAATATAAAAATATTTAGAAGAGGAAGGTAGAGCAGGAATTGAAAAAACACCATAAGGGCAGGGAAGAATATTTGTCCTTCTTCTTCCTATATGACAGTTTGCTCTTCTAAAACACTGTTGTGCAGAAAGTGGTGACCTTCACAGAATGGCCTGTCGTAGAAGGTATTGCTTCAACCACACACAGGTGAAACAGCAGACTTGTCTGACACCTGGCACAGAATTGAGCACCCCCATGCAGTCTAAGGGCAAAGAAGGAGAAGAAGGGAGATCAGGCCAGCGGAGTGGATGTGCATGGTTCAGGGCCCTGTGACAGCCAGGTGTGCTCGGGGAACAACTCAGAAAAGATCAGCAGAGCACTGAGATGCGGAGGTTTGAATTTACAAAACCATTCCATTAATCAGGAGGGTCTGAGAACAGTGAGATGAGAATGTGGGTAAAGGCCAGTTGAGAGGCCCTCCCAGTAATGTAGACAGGGGGAAAGAAATGAAGGCCTGAACCCCCTGCTGCTAGAAACTCACAGCAGCAGGCAAGGAGATGGCGGGCTGGGGGCGTCAGAGGTGCAGACACTGTCCCTCAACAGTGCCTATCTGTTTGTTTACTTGTTTATTTTAATTGACAATAATTGTACATAATTATGGTGTATGACATGATGTTTTGACATACATATATATTGCAGAGTGGCTACATCAAATGAATTAACATGTTAATTATCTCACATAATTTCTTTTTTGTTTGCGGTGAGAATGTTTAAAATCTCTCTTAGCAACTTTCAAGAATCTATAAGGTCTGAGAATTATGTCTGCAAACTTGCCACCATGCACTTACGTTGGCAGGACTATGCAAATAAGTTGGTCAGGTTTCATAACCTTGATAGATCAGAGTCTCACAGTTCTGTTCATGTTGATGTGTGGTGGTGTCCTGCTGAGTGATGGTCATTATTGTTGTTTTGTGTTTTTGTGTGCAGCCACAAGAATGTCAGAGATTGAATGAGGGCAATGAACAAACATTCGTAAGTTTCTTGTTAAACTTAGCAACAGGGGAAGCGGAACCAGGGACATGTTAGTCCAAGTTTATGGGGATAATGCCATGAAGAAAACCACAGTGTAAAAATGAATTAAATGCTTTCCTTAGGGGAGTGAAAGCATGGCTGATGAAAAGAAGTTGGGCAAGGCTGCGCATGGTGGCTCACGCCTGTAATCCTAGTACTCTAGAGGGCCAAAGAGAGTGGATTGTTTCACCTCACAGGTTTGAGACCAGCCTGAGCAAGAGTGAGACCCCGCCTCTAAAAATAGCTGGGTGGGCGGTGCCTCTGGCTCAGTGAGTAGGGCGCCGGCCCCATATACCAAGAGTGGTGGGTTTGACCCGGCCCCAGCCAAACTGCAACAACAAAAAAATAGCTGGGCATTGTGTCAGGGGCCTGTAATCCCAGCTGCTCGGGAGGCTGAGGCAAGAGAATCGCTTAAGCTCAGGAACTGGAGGTTGCTGTGAGCTGTGATGCCACAACACTCTACCGAGGGTAACAAAGTGAGACTCTGTCTCAAAAATAATAATAATAATAATAAAAATAAATAAATAAATAAAAATAGCTGGGTATTATGGCAGGCGCCTGTAGCCCCAGCTACTTGAAAGACAGAGGCAAAAGGATCACTTGAGCCCAAGACTTTGAGGTTGCTATGAGCTATGACACCACAACACTCTACCAAGGGTGACAAAATGAGACTCTGTCGAGAAAGAGAGAGAGAGAGAAGTTGGGGCAGCCTGAAGCCGAAATCATGAAAACACTGCAAAAATTCAGCAAATTCTGTATTCAAAGTACCAGCTGACTGTGAGACGCATAGTAGATCAAGTAAACAGCAGAAAAACAGTTAAGAAAATCTTAACTGAAAACCTTGGCAAACAACTCATGGCTCTTACATCACAACAATGCACCAGCTCACACAGCACTGTCTGTGAGGGCATTTTGAGACAGTAAACAAATAACTGTATTGGAACACCCTCCCTACTCACCTGATCTGGCCCCTAATGAATTTTTTCTTTACCTGAAGATAAAGGAAATATTGAAAGACATTTTGATAACATTCAGTACATCAAAGGTTGATGACAGCTTTGAAGGCCATTCCAAAAAATAAGTTCCAAACTTGCTTTTGAAGGGTGGACTAGGTCTGTGCATAGCTTTACAAGGGGAGAACTTCAAAGGTGACCACAGTGATATTCAGCACGGAGGTATGTATCACATTTTCCAGGATTAATTTACAACTTAACTGTCATACCTTTGTAATACATTGTTACTAACTACAGTCATCATGTACAAAACAGATTTCCTGAACTCTTTTCTCCTCCCTAAATGAATTTTAGTATTCATTGACCAACATTTCTTCAATCCTTCCTTGTGTTCTTTAATAGCTTACAAGCCAAACCCACCATCCTAAATGCAGAAGTTGTCTGCAAGGCACCGTCTTTTGGTGTTATTGATTGGTTGTGAGGAGGTGGGACAGACGGTGGAGGTCGCGCTGTACATCTCTCACTTTAAAGTGCACAGAATTCTCCAGAGAGCTTGTTAAGATGCAGATTCTAATTCAGTAGGTCTGGGATGGTGCCTGAAACTCAGCACTTCTAACAAGCCCAGAGGACACTGATGTTATCATGAACCACACTTTGAGAAGCAAGTATCTGAAAATACCAGGAATCAGAAAAAAGGAAAACAGAAGGAGGGCAAGTATAAGGGTTCACTGGGTGACACAAGGTGACGGGGTGGGGGGTGGGGGGGTGTCACTGAAATGGGATGTATGAGTCTGGTGCTCTGCCTCGAGCTACAGAATTGACAGTAACTCGTGAATACACAGTGCAAAAAGATGGAAGGATGGAATTAGATTACCTGGAGAAACTGTAATGTCAAGGCTGCACAACGAGAGTCCCATTTTTCCTGAATGGAGAAAGAAAATCTCCCAGAAACCTGGTGCTGACCGACCCTCGGATCATTAAGGCTCTGCCCTGCTCAGACACGGCCTCCTTCTCACACATCTCTTATGTGAATTAAATAAAATCAAACCAGTCTCACATTTCTTCCCCTTGCAAGTAAAGTGATGAATTTAATATCTCTGAGGGTGCTAAAGGGCAGCAAAGGAGGTGTTTGAAAAGCCTTTGGTAGGTCCTTGGAAGAATGCTTCATGAGAACCAAATCTCTGAAATAGCTTTACCTGTCTCTACTGCTTTGCGTTACACGTTTTCCTAAAGTTCTGCCAGGTAAGCTTAGAATAAATGTCCAAAAGAGTGAACTGCTCATTTTTTATGTTTCTGACTATGGATGGGCATTTCTTTTCTAGAATTTAGGTCTTCTACACATTTCTACTCCAGAATTTACACTACCCCTTACTGTGTAACTACTTCATCTCCTTTCTAGGCAATAAACGCTCCGACAGTAGGAGTTCTTTTCTTTCTCTATATTCTTAGAGAATACAACAGTGCCATGAATACAGTGCACGCTCAAAAGTACTTGTTCAGTGAATGCTGTTTCCTTATATTAGCTCTTCTTGGTGGAAAATTACTCTTGAGGAGTGTTTTTCTTTTGCCTTTAACATCAACCCAGCTTCTAAGCCCAGCACTGAGGCACTGGTGGCTGTAGCAATCCATTGTTGGAATCAAGAACAGCCAGAAGACTGTCTCCAGGCCGGTTCTCACTGATCAAATGATCCCTGGCACTAAGGTATCTGACTTACTCCATTTGACTTCTTAAATATTCAATCAATGTTGCTCTGGGAAAGAAACATCTGGAAACAACGATCCAGTCCTGGATGACTGGTCCACTTAATTCTAAAAATTCACTCAACTTTTTGAGCCAAACTTTTAGGTAGAATGTTAGTGCAGAAGGAAAAACTTAAAAGAGCCACAGTTATTTTCTCACAGTTGACACTCATAGATATGTTTATTATGTAGTCTATAAATTTTGCTAAGTCACTAGACTTAGTAACAATGACTCGATTCTGTAACTCAGTGTTAAAAACACTTTTATAGCTATAAAAAAAATTAAAGGCAACTTTTGAAGCCCTTTGGGACTGAGAGCTCAACTCCAAATTTTCAGCATTAGCAAATGTTGTTTACATAATCAACAAAACTGTTTTAGCAATTGTGACTGTCACTGTTAATAATCAATCCAGACTGAACAAAAACCATTACTTTGTATCATATACACCTTCTTACTGAAAGTCTAAATTCTTCTTTCACATAAAATACCTAAGACAATGTGACATTTACTTCTACTTTCTCCGGCAGGAATGTCCAACCCTTTTCTTTTCTTCCACGCATTGGAAGATAAGAGTTGTCTTTGGCCACACATTAAACATACAAACACTTAACAAAAGCTGATGAGCAAAAAAATGGTCCCCATGCTTGCTTTTCTCGATACCAGCCACCACAGATAAGCAAAACAGTCCTCAAATACTCTGCATGCAGCTGCAGGTTGGAAAGCCCTGCAAGAGAATTCAAAACACTTGCCATTCACTTCCTTCTGTTCTAAGGACAATGTTAGCATTAATGAGATATTGATGAGAAATTGTCTTCTCTATGCAACACTGCTCTCTGCAAGAATACCAAACTAAGGAGTTTGAGACCAGCCTGAGCAAGAGCAAGACCCTGTCTCTACTAAAAAATAGAAAAACTAGGTGGGGACGGTAGCACTTGCCTATAGTCTCAACTACTCAGGAAGCTGAGACAGGAGGTTCATTTGATCCCAAGAGTCTGAGGTTGCTGTGAGCTATGATGACACCATGGCACTCCAGCCTTGGCAACAGCGGGTGACTTTATCTCAAAAAAAAAAAAAAAAAAAAAAAAGAATACCAAGCTAATGTCAAATCTGTTTCCAAGAGAAATAGGACTAAAATTCTATACCTGGGTCTTGCTCGCCTTCTTTCCATCATGACAGGGACCCACTCCCAACCCTATGGCAGTGCTCTAAACTTCCTCCTTGTTTTTTTGTTTTTTTTTTTTTAACTTGCTTTTAATTTATTTATTTGGAAGGTGAATGAATGTATCAATGAACTAACACAGTCCCTTCTGGGGCAAAGTGAATGAATCAATCAATGAATGGACACAGTCCATTCATGGAATTGAGGCCCAGGAAATTCACGTGAAACTGACCTAAGCATAGGGAATGGGGGTTCCAAGTTTAGTCCCAAGTGCAAAGTGAAGGAGACACCGAGGCACAGGTGACTCCTCAGCAGTCGTCCAGCCTTTTTGGCTATTGGAGCCTCTGGTGGGGGTTGGAGGTCCCCCTCCTTGCCAGTCATCGAGCCCACTGGTTCTTCAGCTGGCTGCCGCAGCACCGACACAGCCAAGGAGAAGGTGGCAGGTCGGCCATAAACATCCTCTTTGTTCTTCCTAAATAAAATTTCTCTTTGTTTAAAAAAAAAAAAAAAATTTCGGGCGGCGCCTACCCCATATACTGAAGGTGGCGGGTTCAAACCCGGCCTCAGCCAAACTGCAAAAACAGAAAAATAGCTGGATGTTGTGGTGGGTGCCTGTAGTCCCAGCTACTCAGGAGGCTGAGGCAAGAGAATCGCCTAAGCCCAGGAGCTAGAGGTTGCTGTGAGCTATGTGATGCCACGGCACTCTACTGAGGGCAAAAAAGTGAGACTCTGTTTCTACCAAAAAAAAAAATTCTGTTTGTTATGCTGAAAAAAAAAAAAATTCTACACCTAGAAAATTCTCAAATTATGTAGTTTGTCAATTTCTGTAGGTTACTGTAATCAAGAAAATTATCTCTTTTTGCCTATGTCCTAGGGATGAATAATTAATATACAAATTCCTTTTATGTGTCAACAATATTACTAAACAAAATAGACCTGAATATATTCTCCTTTATAAATAAAGACGAGGTTTAGAATAGCAAACATTTCCCTACCTCCCACCCCCATTCATTTTCCTCCTCTGGTTTCCTATACAAGAGATACAACACAGCCCACTGCATGAACATTTTAGACTATGGTAGTGGTTTAACTATTAATACAGTTAATTCTCTATTAGGACAAAACAACCCTCCACACACAGTACACACACACACACCCCTATAGAATTGTTCAATCATCAGAGAAGAAAAATCTGAATTCTTATAGCATTCAAATATAACAGGAGTATAGCAGACATAAGAAATTCATATATATGAATTCTCAAGCTTACTGAAAATAATCTTATCAATGTATTTTATCCATAAAAGCTCCAAGTCACTTTAAGCTTTCAAATATATATACACAGGAATATTCTCTTTAGGATGTGAGTGAACATAGTTAGTGCAGAGAGGGAAACAATGGTATTTACTTCCTTCTCATCAGCTCTGCCCAAAAACTACCACATTCTGGGACAACTAAACTATAAATGAAGTAGCCAGGAATCTTCATCCCTAATTATTGCAATTGAAGGTCAAATCCCATTATGACTTGAAAGCACCAAATGTGTTCAATAATTTTTATATCAGTATTACTTAAAATTAACAGTAGTATAATGTCTGTGCCAAAAGTTTTTAATGCACAGTTTTTAATTGCATTAGAAATTGTTACAAAAGCAATTATGGTAAGTGGATTTCCTCCTAGCCATACAGAAGATAGTAAGTGGATTTCCTCCTAACCATATAGAAGCCTCAAACCTTAATATTCAAACACATAGTAAAATTGATCTCCATAAGACTGGGCTTCATAAAATACTATAGTCTGCAGATATAACAAACACACTTTAATTATGTATTTTTCAGATTTTCTTCAGTAGTATACAATCACTTTCTCCCCAAATCAAAGTTTCTAGTAAAAAATTCTAACTGTAAAGCCTTGTAAACTACATCTATTAATTACTCTTTTGAAAGAAATAATTATATCCTTGGATGAATATCTAAATGTGTTTTTTTTTTTTTCAATATGCTAACAGGGAAACAACTCATTCTGAAGTTTTAACAGTCTCCATTTTTATAATCAATTTCATTTCAGCCACATTGCTGACAGCAATTTTTAAAACAACTTAACATTTGTCAATCTGTATAAATATGCCTGAGCTAAGAAATGCACAGTGCTTATCTTAACTTGATTAATCATTTTATTTTCCAAGAGAAAAGCGTACTTACTGTCAAGGAGGCAGAAAAGTTAAGTCCTAATTGAATCTACATCAAAAGAAAAAGGAAGGAAAACTTTCTATTTAAATCAGTTGAAAGCTTTAATTATTCCACTGACCTGAGAAAATGAAACTTGGATATACTATTCCTGGGACATTTGCATCTTTCCTCAGAAAGCCCTGGTCCAACCTTTCATTGCACTAACTTCCAACCCTTTGCTGCCTTCTCAGCCACTATGGATCATGCTGCATATTAATGAGCAAAAGCAGCCAAATATCGGAAACTCAGCCAAGAACACTAGGGCAGACAAGAAAAGGGCTCACTATTTTCAAGAAAACATCTTTTAAGAGTTCTGGGCTCCCACAAGTTAGGCCAAAACAGAGAGAAACTGCCTTTGGATGAGGATAAATAAGTTTGCGCTTTGCCCACAGGAGATGGTCAAAGACTTTGCTTTTTTTTTTTTTTTTTGGTACTATTTGTTTTAATAAAGTTAAATCTGGGTTAATTCAAACTTCCATTAGAATTACTTGATTTGTCTGGAGATACAACAAAACTCATAGCATTAGGAATCAAGAATTTAAAGGAAATTGATTTTATAACGGCCACCTGGAAATGCCATCAAATTACATCCTTTCTTTACCTACTCCTGGGAGCAATTATGGATATTCCCTGAAAATATCTTAAGGATAAAAAACATTATCTAAAAACTTAGAAAATATGGCATAAAGTATATTTCCTTTACCATGAAATTAATAATACCCATATAACAACTTTTACTGATTAAAACATGAATATACACAAGTTTTTTGTCCTGATATACAAACTATTTTTTAATAGGTAGCTATTTTTGAAGAAATTCAGCTTTTTGTCCAAAATTATATATTTCCTCATAAATGTTCATTAAAGTTCTATCAGCAGCTCAAAATTCTCATCACTGTATTGCACACACTGTAACTTCACAGAGAACAGCGGACAGCCCTGACTTGACTTTGAACTTCTGAATGAACTGTGCAAACTGGTGAAGCACTGGGCATTTATGTGACCTTTCCCCCTTCTAAATGGTCTTACTGTTTCTCTATGTTACAGCATTTGGTGCTCATCCTGTTTGCAACTTCCATCACACAGCCAAAAGTTCCCTTCTGGGACAGTGTCATAGCTAGTAAGTAAAAGGAAACTAGCATTCTGACTGATTCTGTGATTTTAGTATTTCTTTAGGATTTGCATATGGATCTATCAAAATCCCTAGCATGTAGTAGGCATTCAAAAATACTGCTGTATTTTGAACAGTACAGCTCTGGAAATTACATGTGAATTTTCTTCACCTCTGAGACAGCAAGATCAACCTCCCCTTCCTCAGCCTACTCAATGTGAGGATGAGGAGGATGAAGACCTTTATAATGATGCTCTTCTGCTTAAGGCATAGTAAATACATTATCCTCATGATTTTCTTAACATTCTCTTTCCTCTAGCTTACTGTATCATAAGAATACAATATATAGTATAATACATAAAACATTCAAAATGTATGTTACTTAACAATTTTATGTTATTGGTAAGGCTTCCAGTCAACAGATGACTATTAGTAGTTAAGTTTTGGGGGAATCAAAACTCGTATGTAGATCTCATTACGCAGAAGTCAGTACCCCTAAACCCTCTGTTGTTCAAGGGTCAACTGTAACTATCTATTGGTTGGTAAAGCCAAAGTGACCGTTAGTCTTGAGTCTTCCCCAGTAATAGGCTGACACATTAGCAGACTCAATTCTCTACACATACACAAACTGTCAGTGCCGCTGATGTCAAGATAGTGTTCTTCTGATAGATAACGTTTGCAAAACATTGCAGACCTTATCAAAAGTAAAATTTAAAACAAGTTCTCGGGCGGCGCCTGTTGCTCAGCGAGTAGGGCGTCGACCCCATATACCGAGGGCTGCGGGTTCAAACCCGGCCCCGGCCGAACTGCATCAAAAATTAGCCGGGCACTGTGTCGGGCGCCTGTAGTCCCAGCTACTTGGGAGGCTGAGGCAAGAGAATCGCTTGAGCCCAAGAGCTGGAGGTTGCTGTGAGCTGTGACTCCACAGCACTCCACTGAGTGCGAAAGAGTGAGACTGTCTCCACAAAAAAAAAAAACAAAACCAAGTTCAGCGCCCGCAGCTTAGTGAATAGGGTGCCAGCCACATACACCGAGGCTAGTAGGTTGAAGCCTGGTCAGGGCCTGCTAAACAACAATCACAACAGCAACAAAAAATAACTGGGCATTGTGGCAGGTGCCTATAGTCCCAGTTACTTGGGAGGCTGAGGCAAGAGAATCTCTTAAGCCCAAGAGCTTGAGGTTGCTGCGAGCTGTGACACCACAGCACTCTACTGAGGGTGACATAGTGACACTTTGTCTCAAAAAACAAAAAAAAAGAACACATTCTCTCATCTCAAAGCCAATCTCAGCAGATGACCATTCTTGCCCCTCTTAGAGGAAATAACAGTGGCAGTCCGGGGAACTCCTCCACGACCAGCATGCACTCAACACTGCTCCCCCCAAATACTGCACCCATCTTTTCCTCCACTCTTAAAAAACAAAATGTCCCTTATTCTGGCTCAGTACCCATAGCACAGTGGTTTCGACACCAGCCACATACACCGAGGCTGATAAGTTTGAACCCAGCAGGGGCCAGCCAAACAATGACAACTACAAAAAAAAAAAATAGCCGGATGTTGTGGTGGATGCCTGTAGTCCCAGCTACTTGGGAGGCTGAGGCAAGAGAATCACGTAAGCCCACAGCTCACAGCAACCTCCAATTCCTGGGCTCAAGCGAGTCTCCTGCCTCCGCCTCCCAAATAGCTGGGACTACAGGTGCCCACCACAACGCCTGGCCATTTTTTGGTTGCAGCTATCACTGTTGTTTGTCGGGCCCGGGCTGGATTCAAATCTGCCAGCTCAGGGGTACATGGCTGGCACTTTAGCCCGTTGAGCCACAGGCGCCGAGACTACAAAGTTTTTTTAATGGAGTTAAAAGGTAAACTTTCTTTCTTTTTAAGAGACAGAGTCTCACTTTATTGCCCTCAGTAGAGTGCTGTAGCATCACAGCTCACAGCAACCTCCAACTCCTGGCCTTAGGCGATTCTCTTGCCTCAGCCTCTGAGACTACAGGTGCCCGCCACAACACGTGGCTATTTTTTGTTGCAGTTAGCCTGGGCTGTTTCGAACCTGCCACCCTCGGTACATGGGGCCTGCACTCTACCCCCTTTTTTTTTTTATTGTTGGGGATTCATTCAGGGTACAAGAAACCAAGTTACACTGATCACATTTGTTAGGTAAAGTCCCTCTTATACTTCTGTCTTGTCCCCAAAAGGTGTGTCACCCAGCAAGCTCCCCCACTGCCCTCTCCCCTTTCCTCTATCTGCTCTTCCTTCTCCCACCCCCTCTCTCCTTCCCACTCTCTGCCATTCCTTTCCTCCACCTCCTCTCTCCTCTCTCTCTCTCTCTCTGCTCTCCCCTTCCCCCACTCCCCACTGTGTACTAGGTCATTAATTGTATTTATACATGCCACAGCTTGTTAATCCATTTCTGGGTTGGTGGGCATTTAAGCTGTTTCCACATTTTGGTATTTGTAAATTAACCAAAGCAAATAGATAACCTACACAAAGGGGAAAGGATATTTGCATATTTTGAATCAGACAAAAGCTTGATAACTAGGACCTATAGAGAACTCAAATTAATCCTCATGAAAAAAGCCAACAATCCCATACATCAATAGGCAAGAGACATGAAAGAACCTTCTCTAAATGGCTAGCAAACATATGAAAAAATGCTCATCATCCTTAATTATTAGAGAAATGCAAATTAAAACCACCCTGATATATCATCTAACCCCAGCAAGAATGGCCCACATCACAAAATCTCAAAACTGTATATGCTGGCGTGGATGTGGAGAGAAGGGAACACTTTTACACTGCTGGTGGGACTGCAAACTAATACAACTTTTTTGGAAGGCAGTATGGACAACCCTCAGAGAATTCAAACTAGACCTCCCATTTGATCCTGCAATCCCATTACTGGGCATCTACCCACAAGGAAAAAAAATCCTTTTACCACAAGGACACTTGCACTAGACAGTTTATAACAGGTAAACTTCTTTTTATTTTTTATTTATTTATTTATTTTTTGAGATAGAGCCTCAAGCTGTCGCCCTGGATAGAGTGCTGTAGCATCACAGCTCACAGCAACCAACAATTCCTGGGCTCAAGTGAGTCTCTTGCCTCCGCCTCCCAATTAGCTGGGACCACAGGTGCCCGCCACAACGCCCAGCCATTTTTTTGGTTGCAGCCGTCGTTGTTTGGCGGGTCCAAGCTAGATTCGAACCCGGCAGCTCAGGTGCCGAGCCGGTAAAAGACATCTTAACAATGAAAACAAATCAGGCCAAAATAATAGCTAATAAGTGAGATGATTTTTTTATTAACAGGAGTTACCATTTACTGCGGACCTACTGTGTGTCAAGCACTGTCCTAGGCCTTCTGCCAACATCACCTTTATCCCTCAATATTCTGTAGATTTAAATATCATTAGTTCTGTTTCTATTTTTAAGACTTTTTTTTTTTTAGAGCAGTTCTAGAAGTCTACAACAAAACTGAAAGTACAGAGATTCCTCATATACTCCTTAATCCCAAACATGGATGGCCTTCTCTATTATCAATATCCCCCATAGAATGGTGCATTTGTTACCATTGACTAGCCTGCAGTACACATTATCACCAAGAGTCCATAGTTTACATTAGGGCTTGTTCTTGGCATTGTGTATTTTATGGGTTTGGACAAATATATAACGGTGTGCGTGCATCCACCATTTTGTAAATGGGGAAACTTAGCCTCACAAAATTAACTAATTAATCTAAATAAGGGTACATCTTTAAAACTGACAAAGCCAATGTGCAAACCCATATTCATTTATAGATGTTTAAAGCTTACGTATATTACGTAAGATAGAAATACACCTGCACTGGCCCTTCGACAACCTCTGGCATACAGTAGGCCTTCAATAAATATACTTGGTCATCCAAATCAGGCTATAATTAGGTACTATTTTAACAGAATTAGAGGATTTGCACTTTCCATGAAAGTTAAGCAGCTCAACTGCCTTCAAAACAGATTATATCTTAGGATTCAATAAGGTATTTTGGCTGTTTAAGAATTTAACTTTTTATTACAAATAAAACATTTCTCAAATTTATATTATCAGTCATTTAAAGAAGAAAATCACAGAGCAGGACTGAAAAATTGTCTTTAATACACTTATTTTCAAATTATAATATTCAACAAGAAGCAATTTCTTCTAAAGTAGTTGAAAAACTTACCTGGAAAGCACAAAAACAGGTTGCACATAGAACAATCTTTTCAAAGAAGATACACACTGGTACTGCTGTTGTTAACGATGTTATTAACTCAAAATATGGTTTTGATTAAAAGGAGCAGAGATGATGAGATAAGAAAATAGAGCGAAGAGAAGCAAAATACAGAAGAAGCAAAAGATAAATTATTTTTAAATAAAAACTTAAAAACTGACATGTGTTTTCTACATGGGTATATAAACATTAAAATGTACCTTGTCCTACATTCAAAGAATATTTGTAGAGTACTTCCTATGTACAGAGCAGATTTAAGGAATTTTATAGCCTCCAACTCCTTTATGTCTGATTTACGTGGTCTCTGACCTTGAATATAAAGTCAGTAATTTTTTTTTTCTTTTTTTTTTGAGACAGAGCCTCAAGCTGTCACCCTGGATAGAGTGCTATGGCATCACAGCTCACAGCAACCTCCAATTCCTGGGCTCAAGCGAGTCTCCTGCCTCTGCCTCCCAAGTAGCTGGGACTACAGGCGCCCG